>JANRGW010049790.1:0-27245 GCA_024733675.1 Psilopsiagon aymara | reverse complement strand
AGGAGCAGAGGGAAGAAAAAGGGGGAAGTGAGTGAACAAACTGCGTGGCTGATTTATGGCTTAAACCACGACATACAGTTAAAGACATTGTTGAAATAGTTCCATGCTTGGTATACATGTAAAAACATAAAAATAAGTAGATGATGAATTGCTATTACCATTTTATTGATTAAAATTATAAACTGAAACAGAAAATCTGTACACTTGATGCATTTCTATTCATAACACCCTAATATTACCACTCTTGGTGACCCATTTTAAGTGTATGGCTGAATTAGAAGCTGAACCACAGAAATCAGAGCCCCAGGCTCACCAGTATCCATTGCACAGTACTTTTGCCTGAACAGTGCTTGAAAGTAGAACAGGAATGGTATGGTGATAGCAACCAGTATATACAGTACAAATATGTGAGCTCTGTGGTGTTGAAATATCTCAACTAACTTTCAGGAATTATTGTACTGGTAAAGATGCATTATTATTAAGTACTATTTAATCCTATGATAAATTAAAAGCAGACAGGACAGATTAAGAAATTTTCAGTTGAAAAAATAACAATACCAAATGGCAGTTATTTCCAAAATTATGGCATAAAATTCATTACCTTTGAGCAAAGAAGAATGTCATCTGGTTTGGAGACTGGGATGCCATCTGATCCATTCCTGTACTGCTGCCTGAGGTAGTTCATAACATTTGTGTGAATGATAAAATACTATTAACAGGTAAAATATTGGAGGTTCATTTATAATTTAGTAAAATATTATTGTAAGATGAAGCGTGCCTCCTATTCTCCTTTTTCAGAGTGGCACTTACTGTTTTCATGGCAATATTAGGCCAAATTCTGAACTTCAGGCAGCTCAATTAAAATCACTTTCTAGATGGAACTTCTTGGAATGATCCTGGGAATTAAGTTTTGGAAAAGCAGTAGTCTCTGTAGTTTTCCCTTATGTAATAAGTTAAACTGTGGTATAAGCTGTGACCGTGAATGTGTCTGATGCATTCATGTCTCTAGGGTCTGTTTTGGTTCCCTAATTATTCTCATTTGTTATGGATGATGAATATATCAGTGGTGTAGGTTTCTGTACAAAGGTTTTTTCCTCCTTTAAGAATAACATTTTTACTTTTATATTATAGTCCCTAGATAAATATAAACATAGATATATTATATCATAGTATATATTAGAATATATAATACAAAATTATAACATAGTATTATAATTATATATCTATATAATAAAATATATTATACCAATATATTTTAATATAGTGATATATATTAAATATTGTAATATATTTTAATAGTACATATATTACATAAATATATTTTAATGAGATTCAATATGTTTCTATATCTACATTTATATTCCATAGATTTCCTAAAAATTATTAATGAACATGCCCAAACGAAAATTCTTTCTGATGGGTAAGAAACTATAAGAAACTATTAGGTCTCTCAGGTTAAATTTTAAATAATGGTTTATTGCTTTTCAAGATCCCAAAGGTATTTTTTCTTCTAGACATAGAAAGTAGTCAGCAGAGATAAGAAGCTGACAACAGAATAATTTAATTGCAGTTAATTAATAAATCCACTAGATCACAATAAAATCAATTAAAAAAAAAAAAGTGATGATACATCTTCAGGATAAAAAAATCACTGTTCAAAGAAAACATGAGCAATATGATCAAAAAATTCCTTGTCTTTCCATACTGTCTAGTAACTAGCTGCATAATTTTCAGAATATACTTATATACTTATTCAGAAGTATTCTATATAACTGATGAAATATAATGAAGACTGTGGCTAGTGATGTGCACTTTTGTAGTTTCTGAAATTCAAGGAGCAACTGCAAATATTACGACAGCTCAAATTGTGCTCAATGTTAGCTATAAAGGAATGTTAGGTATTACCACCTTTTTCTCCCTGAGTTTTCCTTCACACATTGCCTTTGAGCATCAAGGAATTTAAGTGATTTATACTAACCATATTTTCTCTGGAAGCATTTGGGTTTTGACATGAACTTATCAGATACCGTATGTCTGCGATCTGTTGTTTAATTAGGTATCACCTTTATATTTATTATCAGATGTTTTTTACTTCAAAAGAGAAATTACATTTCCACCTCTTAAAACAGCTGCATCGTATGCAAAATTAACATGGGTTAGCATAGCGCGCACCTACGTGAGAATTTTGGTGTTCTTCAGAGGTATAACATGAAGAGTTTCTGATAAATAAAATGTATAAGTAACCATTTACAATTGTCAAGCCTCTATAAATCTGGAAGCAGATTGATGAAAAGGTTATCCTCGGGGATAAAAAGAAGCATTGTTCAGATCTGCAGTTAGAAGGCAATATTTATGTATGTTATAGAGATACCTGGCTTTTAAATGTCAGGATGGAGCTCTACATTTGGCATTGTTGAATGTATGGTTCCTGTAAAATGCTAAAACACGTCTAACTCACAACAAAATAACTAGCTGCATTTCACTGCATATCGTTCAGAAGCTGCTGCTGATTTTTCTGTGTCATTGAGTCATGATGTGAATTGGCACAACAGCATGTGGATATTTGGTCTAGTAAATGGGGTAATGTCTGCAGTACAGACTACCCGCTGTGTGGTGTCTCAAGAAGAAGTTCCATATTATTATTGAAATTAATGTTGATGAAAATAAACTGAACAGAGCATAACTTCTAGTAAGAACCAGATGAATTCTCTTTTATTTTCTGCATCTTAATGTGGTTTAGATGATCTGCCTATGAAATTGTATGTACGTGGTTCAGAGATCTTTCTGTTTTATAAGTAATCATGAGATTTCTAAATAAATCACATTTTAAGCTATGTCACTGTGCCTGAGATACAGTGTACCATAAGATGCTATCTTTTTTCTCCCCACAAAACAGGTTGCCAGAAAAAAGTATTGTGCAGTGAAGGTTGTTAATATGGAAATATGCTAAGAGCGTATCATTTGAGAAGATAAATACGCTGCACCTTAGCATGAAGGACAGTTGTACCATGAATTACTGAAGACAGGTAAACTGAAAGTAACTTTCCTTCCATTTTTCATTCATTAATATTCTGTGTCTACTGAGGACTGCTGTTTTTTACCTTCCAAACCAAATTTCTGGCTGTTCATCTGTACCTTTGCATATAATCACATATGGTTGTATAAGGAAAAATATCTTTAAAGGGGCAATGGGTGATCAATTTTTAAGACTGATCTCAAACTGAGTTTAAAATTGGTAACTATAGGCTCTCCATTGGTGACAGAAATAAATTATAGGGAACAGGTTTCTTAGAACTCACTTATGTCAGTCTTATATTTGTATTTGTGCTTAAAGCATATTCTGGGTCTGGATGCCATTTGCATCAATAATGAAGAAAGCATTTGGAAAACTCTTGTGTTCTCTCTTCCTCTTTATGACTGTTGCAGCCTCATAAAGCATTTAAATGAAACCTTGGATGGATGCTATTGAGCTCTGAGCTAAAGCGAAAACATTTTTTACATACTTGTTTGACAGGACAGAACAGGAAATATTTTTGGCTTATATTTAAAATTTCTCATATTGTATATATCAGACTTAGACTTACAGAAGTATTTTGTAAAATGCATTTTTGCATTGTTTTCTTGTACTATGGAAGAGAACCATTTTATATGAGTTAACACTGATATTCCATAAATATCTGCTTGAAATGTATATTATTTAACATTGCTTGAGGAAATAATGAGAAACTGAGGATTGAGAAATTCCCAGATTTTATATTGGATTCATGTAGTAATGTTTTGGTAGCAGAGGAACTAAAAGGGTGTCTTCTGTGAGAAGCTGCTAGAAGCTTCCGTATGTCCGACAGAGGCAATGCAGTTGGCTCCAAGATGGGCCCACCACTGGCCAAGGCATCAGTGGGAAGCAACTTTAGGAAAAAATTTTTAAGAAGGTGCTGACCATAACACCCATTCTCTGTTCCCCTGTGCTGCTGGAAGGAGGAGAAAGCAAAGGAAATTAGGAGCAAAGTTGAACCTAAGAAGAAAGGAAGGCTGTGGGGAAGGTATTTTAAAGTTTAATTTAATTTGCCATTAGCCTACTGCAACTTGGTTGATAATAAATTAAACTGATTTCCCAAGTTGAGTCTGTTTTGCCCATGACAGTAACTGCTGTGTGGTTTCTCCCTGTCCTTATGTCAACCCACAAACCTTTCATTACATCTTCTCTCCCCTGTCCAGATGAGGAGGTCAGTGATAGAGCAGTTTTCATAGGTGCTTGGTGTCCAGCCAGGGTCAAACCTCCACAGCTTTTCATGATCATGCAGAGATGTATTGCAATTAAACTTTGTTTCCTCCCTTCAGCTCAAATAGTAGGTTTGCAAGTATTTCAGAACTGACAAAACTGTTACCTAATATTGGACATAAACTGGCGAAACGATAGCATTTAAAGTAGTGTGCAATAAATGCACTTGTCATGGTGTTTGCTATATTATTTTTAATGGGTGGCTTAACTTGAAATAATATAATAGTGTTTAAACAAGCTTTGTGGTGATGGAAACAAAAATTGGAGTTCATGGTAGATTATAATGCAAAAAATACTCAGGTGTGTTATCCGTATTTTAGTAGTAAGGATTTTTAACCACATCCCTTCAGATAAGCCTTAACAACAAAAAAGAGCTTTTGTCTTCTTCAGCTGGCATAATTTGATGAAATGGAACATTTGAAATTTGAAAGTGTTTATATCTTTTGAGCAGAAATAAGATTTGTGTAAAATGCAGCTCCCTGTGAAAGAGTTGGCCCATCTAAAAATTGTTTTCAGTTGATCAAATCTTTTTAAACATGTCTCAGTCCTTAATCTGAGCTATATCTCTCTCTTCCATCACTTAAGAAGATATATAGATGTGCCTTAGGCATTTTTCTCTTGTGGGTCAAATTTCACATTGCATCTCGAAAGTCTTGGCAACTAACTTTTTTGAGAGAAGGCAAGCATTACAAATAATATTTCTTATGAACCACCAACAGGTGAAATGTCAGTAACATTTGGTTTCAAAATTCCATTCCCAGCTTGGGTAATCAATTGAACCTACTGAACCAGTGTCCCCTCAGATGTTGTCATCTGCATCAGCAAAATTTCCTTGGAGCTTTTCCCAAGAAGCAGGATGAGAACCGATGCACTGTGAAAAAAGCATATATTATGGCTTTAAGTACAAAACTTCTCAGACTTAGAAATTGGAAGAGACTAATTACTGTGAGACTAATAAAGAAGGGCAAAAAAAGGCAAAAGACAGAAGTCTAAATGTCAAAAGTGCAAAGCTAGGGCAAATATACTTAAAAATAGTTAAAATCCTTTTGGATTAAGGAGGTTTTATGTGACCTTATATGACATTCAGAAGGAAAAGCTGTTATTCAAGAATGATGAAGAACTGGCTGGAAGTGCTCAGAGTTAGTCCTTGAAGAACTGACCTGCTGTTAACAGATAAAGATAGTTCGGCAGATAATATAAACCCTTGTAAGCCAGTAGCTGATGACAACCTCTTCTTACTGCTCAGCTGCAGAAAGATGGAGCTTGCTTTCTTCTTGTTGCTTTTACTTGCACATCTCACTAAAATGTTTGCAAGATTGTGTTCTCTTGTATGTTCTTAGTCATACTTTGAAGTGATTGATCCAAGCAAGTGGAAGTATTGCTAAAACTCCAATATGTTACCTTGGTCCATAAATCAAATATTTATGGTTTAAACATTTCCCCAGGGGGTTTCTTCATTTCCTTTTCAGAAATGTCATTTGCCACTGAATCCATGTTTCTCAATGCGGTTTAAAAATCTCTAGAAAACTTGTCCTGTCTTTCAATTGAAGCCTGAAAGCAGAGGGATTCTGATAGTATTCATGGGTATTGGAATTTTAGTCTTCATATTACTTTTAAATTAAAAACGTGGCTGTAAGAATTGTGTCTACAAGATGTCAAAAATGCCTCTCAATGTGTAAAAATACTTTGGATGAAAGGTTGTCTTAAAAATACTAAAATTAATTCTTTGGGGAGAGAATTTGAGTGACAGAAATTTTGTAAGCATCTATATTTCTCATCCATCTGATTTTCACAAGGGAAAATTTAAGCACAATTCCTGTTAAAATACTGGGTAGCCATTTGTCTTATTTCCCCCAGTGTCTTTGAAATATTTAGCACTAATGTGTGATTATTGTGTCTTCCCTGAGGCACAGAAAGTTTATGCACAGTTCTACTTGTGATTAAAGGTGTGGGCTATATTCCCTTGGTGTCTAAGCAAGCAACTTTGTGAATCAAATGACTATTTCTCTTCACCTTTCCGGCTGCCACCACAGATAGTTTTCACATGAAGCTATATCATTAGGTTGATGATCAAATGTTGCTCTGAAAAACTACAGCTTAAATTCCTTGTGGAAGGATGTTTCCTGTAGAAGGGGTGGGGGGTGGGTGTGAAACTGAATGATCTTAAGATCTTTTCCAACCCAAACCATTCTATGATTATGGCAATGTTATTATAGAAGAATTCTTTCAAGTTTGCATTTGCCCAGAAACAAATAACATTACTTGGGGAAAATATCAATACTGCTAAAGATACTGAATATACTGATAAAATTCTTTATCAATTCTTAATAATCCCATTTGTTTGGTTTACAGCTCTCTCACCGTACTTTCAAAAAGCAAACAACAAAGATTAGCCATGAGATTCACCATAGATGAAATGAGGATCTTGGAATGTAACTCATCAAGTAGCAAAACAGGCCTATGCCTATTATTTCTCTGATCTATCCACATAGAGATATCTTGACATTTTAGATCCTTGATAAATCACTGGAAATTAATTACTTTTTTTTTTCTTTTGTCTAATTATCTGTTTTTTATTTCCTCCCTCTCTTTTCCTGCATAAAGCTTCCTATTTCCAACTCTGCAAAAATCACAGGATATAAAAACTTAAAGATTCAGGAGTGAATCTTTGCCAAATTATGGAATAGAGGATGAAGATTACTGAAATAAAATGAAGAATATGAGGCTCTGCAGTGGCATATGAGGCAAAAGTATAGGCTGTTAAGATGAATTAATGAGCAAAGTGCAGGGGATGAGTGAAGATCTAAGGTTCATGGTTAAGTGCATTGTCATAGGGACATCAAACAAAATAGTATATAAGCAATTATTAGATGCATGGCTAGAAAGGTCTTGAAAAATATTGTCTTTTACTGTTTTGAGTATCTGAGTACTGTATTTTGCCTTAATATGTGTGATTTACTGAAAATTAAACATTCTAAAGTTACTGATACCAGCGAGGCTCTGTATTTTACATGAGTTAGTGCGTGCTTACTTGCATGTTAGAACTCTACACTTAATTGATAAAAAATAGAAATTACTACAGAAATAAATGGCATATAATTTTCAGTGAACACTAGAAGTACATGAAGAATTGTTCGAACTGTATATGAGAACCCCCTGAGCAAGGCTGACATATGGCTGGTGATATCCTGGAGAGAAATGTACAGTGCAAGGAGGAATAACAATCCTTCTTAGAAAATAAAGGTAACAAGTGATAGTAAATGCCAAGAAATCATCAGGGATTTATTTTAGAGCCTATTGGGTCAGTAAAACCTCAACAGGCTCATATATTTCTTTAACTGTGTAAAAGGATTCAGGGAATATAAGGGCTTGTGAGTGAAGTAGAGCAATACGTATATATATATCAGATGCTTGTAGCCTTACGATTTGGGCTGTGGAAAGTTTAGCTTTGTAGCAAAGTTTGTAAAAAATAAATAGGGAAGCTAAAACCATGTTTAGCATAGTGCTTTTTCTGGAATACTGCCAGTATGACTGGGATGATTAGTCACAGGATTATTCCAGCAATTATACAAGCTATAGATCTAGTATAGTGCACAATAGGCAACATAGAAAACTAGTGAGAAGAATGAGGATAAGTCATTAACTGTATTTCAGTCAAATGCAGCACTCACATTTGATGATACAGCTTCCAGCTCCTTGTTCTCTTTGTCATCTATCCTTCACACTAGATGTAAGTAGTTTATGAAGAGAATGTGTGGACACCATTCAACTCTTCTGTTCAGTCACTTCTGCTGGTCAGGTGGAATCTGCAGCTTGTTAAAATTCTCCATGAAGAAATTATTTAGTCTTATGGTATGGATTCTAAACGTGTACCTAGAAGAAATATCTCTAGCTTGTTAACATTTTCTCCATTTTATTACTTACACTTGATTGGGATGGGCTGGGTTTTGTTTGCTAGTTGGGCATTTTAAAATATATTTGTTAAACTAGGCACCATTGATTTGTGGGTGTCCTGGGTTCAGCAGTAGCAGTAATTTTTTTCTCCTTCTTGGTAGCTAGTGCATCACTGTGTTTTTGACTTTTTGGCCTGGGAACAGCACTGAGAACACCAATGTTTCTAGTTACTGCCCCAGTGTTTCACCTCACCAGGGACTCTCTGAGTCTCATGTTCTGCCAGGGAGGAGGGGAAGCTGGGAGGAAGCAGAGACAGGACACCTGACCCAAACTAGCCAAAGTATTCCATTCCACAGCACATCATGCCCAGGATGTAAAAACTATGGGCAGGAACCCAGAAGAGTGAGTTTATGGCTCTGTCATTGGGTGGTGAGCGGTTGTATTCTCTTGTATTTCCCTTGTCATCATTATTATTGGTGGTGGCAGTAGTGATTTGTGTCTTACCTTTGTTACTGGACTGTTCTTATCTCAACCCATGGGAGTTATATTCTTTTGATTCTCCTCCCCATTGCTCAGGGGGCAGGGGAGAGGAAGAGGAGGAGAGACTCCAAAGACTCTGTGTTTTTTCTGAGTTACAGCTGAGCTTAAACCACAACAGTGGGAAGGTTTGTAGCTAGAGCTCACGAATTTCTAACAGCTGAAGCTTTATTTCAGTTTGTAAGGAGAGCAATGATTGTTACATTCAGAGTAAATGCATTGATGTTTTTGAAAATGTGATTTGATACCAAATTGCAGATAACACTAAAAGGAATATTTGATGACATATTCACAGAGAGCTCAAGGAATCAGTAGACTTGTATTTTTCAAGTATTTGGGATTTGTTTTTTCTTTGGTTTCTTGTTTCAGGGAAGACCCCTTCTACCAGCAGTATATAAGGTCGTGCCCAATCCAATGAGGTCTGCTAATATGAACATGGTGAGGTGCTGGCACAGGTTGCCCAGAGAAGCTGTGGCTGCCTTATCCCTGGCAGTGTTCAAGGCCAGGTAGGACAGGGCTTGGAGCAACCTGGTCTAGTGGAAGGTGTACCTGCCTGTTCTAGGGGGTTGGTATTGGATGAGCTTTAAGGTCTCTTACAACCAAACCAGTCTGGAACTTAACTGGGAAAAGTAAGAAAAATGAAGAGTAAGATTTGACCTGAGGAATGTTTGCTCACTTTTGAAAGGGATTTTATTGAATTAGCAGCATCCTTCTTGTGGAGTTTCATATCACTCCTGATTTGAGATTAGGCATTTTACAGCAATTCTCCACGTAGAGACAAGTCAGTATTTTTGATTTATTATCATTTTGTTGCTTTAAGGAAGTGTCCTCTCATTGAATTAGAGGGCCTTCAATCCTCTCGTCTCCAGTGATACAAGAAAATAAGGACTCACTGCAAAACTGAGTGTAATTACAGGGGGGTTGTGTGCACATGCAACAGTGGTTTAATGTTAGCAGTCCTTTCAGATTGACAAGCAGGTACGATCATAAGGAAGGAAGAAACAATGGTTGCTGTCAGCTTTGGCATCTGCATGTTCTTATGTGTTAGATGTATTTAGATGTTAGATGTTATACTGATTTTGTCAATGTAAATTAGGGATTTAGTTTCCAGAACATGCTCATTTAGCTTAATAAGCAACCTGTAGCTCCTAAATGATTTTATGTCTTTTCAAGTCACATGAACGCAGGATTTAAGTCCACTACACTTCCCTAAAACTGTGGGGTATGCAATTCATTGGCAGTTAAAAGTTCCTCTGTTTAAAGTAATAGAGAATTGGGGTGTTCCAAAAGAAAAGGCAAAGCATGATAGGAAGAGAACAAAACTGCAAGTTTTGCCATGGTGAAACCTGTGCAATGGCTTTTAGATGTCATGCTGTCAAAGTAGATCTAAGGAAGAGGGAGACAAATGCAGTAATATCTTGTTCAGGGCTAATCAGTCTGTTTCATTTGTATAAGGTATTTTCACTACTATTCCCAATTCTGTCATTCCAGAGAGAGTTTAGAAGTTTTCTTCCTCTCAGCTTCATGCTGTGGAAGTAAAGTATATTTGACTTACTGTTCCTGCCTTATATAAATAAAAATGAATTATTTTAGAAACTCCTGGATTCTGCACACTAGGAAAAGGAATTTCCCCCCTTTTTCCAAAGCTGTTCCTTAGAAAGATGGAATCTTTGACAAGAAAAAATGCTTTAATGCTACTTAATTTAGAAAAGGTTTGCATTACATTAAAATGTTCTTTTTACTTGGTTTCTTTGAAGAGTGTGGACAACAGAAAAGTGTGGAATATTTTATTCTACCTTTAGTTTTCTTTGCCTTCAGAAATGAGAAGGAATTTCCTTGCAGCCATAGTGCTGCTCTGTTATTTTTTGGTGGAAAATAGCAGTAGCATGAAACATGTGTTTTGAGAAACACTTTACTCTGCAGCAAGGTTCACAACTTTTCTGATTTTGTGACCTACAGTGCCAATATCTTCATATGGCTGAGAGCTGCAAGAGGTATAATGCATATCTCAGAAAAATAGCATTAACAGAGTTGTTCATAGGTGGAGGGTGAAAAAAGCTTCTAAGGGGTTCTCTGTTCCCTATTAAGTGACGGAGCTCAGCCTGGTGAGGCGACTGGACTCCTTAGCAACCTTGCGATGTTAACTCCTTCCACAGAGACGTATATTGCTTAGCAGCACCCACACCATGACATGCTTGTGTGCTCTCTGTGAACAGGAGAGAAATAGTAGTTTTGATGGATTTAATGGTCCTATAGAGAGGCAACTGTGCTTGCCAAAAAAGTGTAAAGGCTGTTAGGTGTTTAGTTTAGATCATCTGTCTGATTTTTAGATAGCTAAAGTCAGGTGAAATAAATCCCAATTCAGTACCCACTTCCATCTCTCTTTGCTCAGTGGAATCGTTCCTACTGCCAGCCCTGAGGGAAAACCACCCTACATTTGGCGTACAATAGGAACAAATAAAAAGTTAGAGGGGTAGGTAAGTACAAATATTTTTTTTTAAGGAATGTCATAAAAAGATTTGAAAAACTTCTGAAAATAAATGTAGCTTTCCTGAAGTCTACAGAGCAGCATAGATTTAAGCCATCTGAAAATTTACTCCATGCATTTTTAAAACAATGACATTTGTAACTGAAGACATTTGTAATTAAAAATATGATTTAAATTTACTCTCAAAGTTTTAAAAACTACAATTCTTTGTAACTAAAAATGTTGTCTTGACTGTGGTTTCATTGTACAGACGGGATTAACATCAAGTTTCCCAGGACACTTTCCCTTCAGCAAATGCATTTCAGACCTGTTCTCACCTTACTGTGCCCACTGAATTATTCTTTTTTGCTATTATTGCCAAGAATGGTGCCAGTTTTAGTTTGGTGATTTTTCTGAACTTCAGTCTGCTGTGCACTGTGCTGAGATCCACCAAACTTACTTCAAATAACAAGTGAGAACATACCCCCTCTTTACTCCTCCACACACTGCTCTTAATATAGCAATTGTGTTCACATCAAAGCTGTCAGAAGGTTTCTGTGGTCTCATTAGCTATACTTACTTCTACCTACAGCATAAATGAATCATCAACCAAAACAGCGCTGAAGACCAACTAGTAAGACTCACATGGCTATATGTATTTCCCTGCTGAGAATAGAAATCTCAAGTCTGTACATGCAGGTTGTTAAAAATATGAACTTTGCAGACTTGAAAAGGATTAAGTAATTTCTGAGATTAATTTAGTTCTGAAGCCTTTATCATGGAAACAAAATTGTTAAACGTTTTAACAAGTAGTTTCATAATTTCATATAGCATATGGAAAGAAACCCAACAACCTTTCTGTTTATAGCACACTGAAGGAAGTGAACTGAAAATATAATTTGATGCTTGGTTTTTTTTGTTTATTTTTTTCTTCTTTGTTTTCATTTATGTAGTTAAAATACAGAGTAAGTTCATTTTATGGCCATATGAGGTAAATTAGATAGGTGGTACCCAATAGAAAATAGCAGAGTTGATTCAGCCAATTTAAATGCTTCAGAATATAAATGCACACTATAGGGGACTGAAATCAGGTTAAATGGGTAAACGAAGTGAGTTTGGACATGTTAAATAAGTGATGTAGGGATACTGGTGGTGGATGATAGCAGGTTTAGGACCTGCATAGTGAAAAATAAAAAGGATTCTGATGTTTATCTGACTTATGGTTCATACTATTTGAAGATAATTTTAGAAGCTAGTAGGAAGAGTGCTGACTGGAAACTTAAATCTGTAACAACCAGCAGCCATTTCTAGAGGAGCTGGGTGATACTGAGTGTGTCTGTCAGCAAGCTGAGGCAGGTACACTTCTGAAAGTTGAGGACTCTTATTCACTCTTCATGATTGGGAGAGAAGATTCAGAGCATACTATTCGGACTAGGAATTCTTCTGATTTTGTATTCTCTTTCTTTTCTGTTAAGGGGAAAGTGTTCTACAGGCTTGACAAAGTGAGATTTATTCAGCTGATAAGAAGTATAAAGTACGGTAAAACATAAAGCTACAACCTTTCCTCCTCATTCAGTGAAACGGGCACACAGTCTAAGAACATTCTTAGTGCAGAGGAGCTTCATGTGTCATTCCCACACACAACCCTATGCCTATGCAAAACCAATCATGTGGAGTAAGTGAATGTCTGACTAATGAAAGCAAGTCTTAAGACAAGCAAATTCATATTCTGAAGTGCAGGAGAAACAGCTTTGCCTGGCATAGCTCGGTCAGGATTTTTTCTGAGTCTGCCTCATTTCCAGAGGCAAAAACAATAAATCTGAATTGGGATTAAGAATTATGACCTACCAAAATGAAACTTCAGTATTTCCAAAATTCAATGTTTCATGAAACCCCTTTATAACTCCTTTTTGGGGTCATAAAATTCTTACAAATGGAGGAATGACTTTTGTAGATAGCCATGTGTACACAGTAGTGCTGCTTGTGGTACTGTGGTGAATTTCCCAGACTATCAGTTTGAGATCAAAGCACATTGCATCAAAATTCCATGTCCTTAATAGTTTCTCACAATCATTCAGTCATGTCACCTTCTTATCAGATGCTGGAAAACCTGTGTAGATATCCAAAGGACAATCTGAATTGTTTACACATCAAGCTATATTGTTCTGAGACAAAAAGGTAAAGCTACTAAGGGCCAACAACTGCTGTAACTCAAAAGACAAAAATGGCTATATATAATCAAACCTTGTCAGACAAGGAAACATTCTTCTCAGGAAAGCTGGCTGAATATTACAAAGATTTACATGAACAATGACCTTTGGAAATCTGGCATTTCGCTATCAGGAACTGGAGTAATAAATTATGTGATACAGTATAGATGATTTAGCTGATTTTGTTCACTACCAATCTGCATGTCTGTATGTCTGCATCAAGGAACTAAAGAGTTCAGTGCAAAGGCTTTGAATATCATGCAGCCAACTTGTGTCCGATAAGGCTGGCTGCCTTTGGAAATCAAGCAGGAAGGAGTTGATTTGCCTCCCTGACAAAGGCAAATGAAGAAGGCAGTGGGACTAGCTTCAGGATAGGAAGAAAAAGAGACTGTGGGAGCAGTCTTGTGACAAGGAGCAGCAAATACCAGCACTGAACTTGCCAGCAGTTCATTTTACAGTTCTGGTCAGTCCTTGTGATGTTGTCAGGAAGTGTATCATCAGTGGCAAGTACTGGAGTGGAACAAGGCAGAGGCTCCCAATCTTACTCCTGCAAATGTGCAGCATGAGTTACACATGACCTCAAAGTGCCAGGGACAACAGCACCTATTCTCTCTTCACAAATGTGTAAGAAATAGCAAATAATATTTCCCAGAAGTGCTCCTAGATGTCTGCCAAAGAATCCCTTCCAAAGACTCAGGTTGTAAGATGAAGACAGGGGCATCCCGCAATTAGTTATACCCAAGTTAATGGGAAAGCTGTAAGCAAAAACAATGCTTTTTCTTTTCCCTTTCCTTTGAAAGGGAGATGCTTCAAATCTCATCCACTCCTTACATCTGGGAGTAGGAAAAGGACCTACCTCTTATCTCCTCTCTGTTCCTACGCAGATGAACAAGAGTTTAAGTGCTTAGATGGCATTAGGTAGATAAGCCTACCAAATTGAAGTTAGGAATGTGCTGCTACTGCCATGTATCATAGGGATACTGTGATAGGAAAAAGAATATACAGATTAATTATTTATCAAACACTGATTTTTATTTTTTTTTCCCCTGGTGATAAATATGTTTAGCTTTCAGTAGAAGTGATTTTATGTGCAAAGAAATGACTTAATGGTTATGTGTTTGCCACAGATTCTGAAATCTGTCAGATGGCAGCCCTTTTACTTTAGTTCTTGTCTATAAAATGAAAGAATGATATACAGATGCTGCCTATTTACAGTGTGAGCTTTGCAAAGAAGTCCTTGCCAGAAAAAGATACTTTATAATACAGATATTGCTTTTAATAGATATTGCATACTTATTTTTTATAATATAGATATTCATCATAGATACATTATAAAATAGATACAGAACAAGATACATTATCACATATGAATGAAATGGAATAGAATATAATAGAGCACATCCTGTCTTTGCTTTACTTAATTTTCCACCAAATTTGCAAAGTCTTGCATCCTGATATAGCTTAGAAATACTTGCTTTTCTTATTGCCTAATTGATCTTATTTATCTATCTTTTTCTAATTTATCCTACACTTTACTGTTTTAATGTAAGCCCAGTGGCTGTATCACCCAGAAACACAGCATGAGAGACAGTCTCAGCCAATACAAAGCAGTGCAGCTCCTTTGGAGGCTGAGAAACTGGTCATTAGTAACACAAAGAGTTACCGGGTTTTGATTTCCAGGAGAGCTAACAGAGCACACTCATCTCCAAGTAAAGTAAATG
Source organism: Psilopsiagon aymara (assembly GCA_024733675.1). Lineage (NCBI taxonomy): Eukaryota > Metazoa > Chordata > Aves > Psittaciformes > Psittacidae > Psilopsiagon > Psilopsiagon aymara. Next base: position 12,137 of record JANRGW010049790.1, on the reverse strand, counting down.
GAGGAGATAGGTTCAGGATCTCTGAAAATCAGGCCTGTGGTTTCTAATAAGTCATAGGAATTTATAAACAGGGGATTAATTTCTGCTATATATTACAGTCTGCAAGCCCACCAACCTAGCCACAGTTACATGGCATAATTCAGCTTATGGAGAATCCTGGTTTCGGTGGGGTTTTTTTACTTCCTAGTTTTATTCTGAAAACATGTTTGCTTCCAGATGTATTTTCTGTGTTACAATTCAGCCTTGTTTAAAATTTCCAGGGTTTTGAGAATGTCTTGATGCCTGTGGAAGAGAAATATATTCCCCTAGGGCAGGTGGGAGGGACTGGGCAATGCCTATGTAATATTTTGGAAAACTAAGATCTTGCTGCAGGGATCCAGTGAAGCTTTAAATACCAATTCTCTTCCAGTAGGGAGCAGGCAAATGCTAAGAAACTATTTTGGAGCTTATATCCTTTCTAGTTCAGGCAAGTAGTCAGGTCTTACTGAATTTTGTCAGTGCAAATATGCATGCTGCCCATGAAGATGACAGAAGAATAATGATTTTGTCCAGCTTCAAGGAATTCTCACACACATTGGGCTTCCTGATGATTTACTATACAGATTATCACTAAAATTGAAGCTCTGTGCTGAAACCAGATTATAAGTTGTCTTTTTATGTAACTAACAAACATACTGTGTCTATTTGCATGGACAGGAAAAAAAGGAAGCATGCGGCAAAAAGTCAAAAACCTGAAGTAATGTAAACTTTTGTTACACTTGACATTTGAGTTTTTCCAGTGAATTCTTTGTGTAGAAGTCCATTCCTGGGCATTACTGTCACTCCTGTTTTCACTATGGAACATTAACTCTGTTTTCATTGCTCACATCTAGCAATGATCAGATGAAGCGTGGCATATCCAAGCTGATAACCTACCATTTGTTTTTTTTTTTTTAAAGAGATATATGCATGTATTTCAGTACCATCCTTTTCCTGCTGGCTTCTTTTGTTAAAATGGTGGTTCTTCCATGTAGAAGAACCAGAACAACAAAAAAAAAAAAGCCCAAACAACAAAATGGGGTTGTGTTTGTGTTTTGGCTTTGGGTTTGTTGGGTTTTGGCTTTTTTTTTTTCCTTTTCTGACAAACTATTTAAAGATATGCTTGTGAAGTCCATCACGCGAGATCTTAAAAGGCCATAAGTTAGCTCAAGCATAACATATGTTATCTGTTATGCAAGTTGATCTGTCTTTAAAGAGTGAGTTTAGAGGGAAAAGGAATTACAGAAGGGAAAAGGAATTACAGGAGGGATGTACCTCTGTAGTTGTGGTTTTAGGAGTTGCCTTTCCTTGGGAAGTAAGAGTGATGAAGCAAGCTACTCCACTGATCTTCCATTTCTGGAGATAGTAACTGTAGTCTGAGGTGCCTGGAAGTGTTCAAGGCCAGGTTGGACAGGGCTTGGAGCAGCCTGGTCTAGTGTAAGGGGCTCCTTCCCATGGCAGGAGATTGGAATTGGATGAGCTTTCAGGTCACTTCATCTCAAACCATTCTGTGACCCTATGATATCTACTGAGATAGCCTGTTGCCAAGATGGATTTTCTAAATGCTGCTGCCCATTGAAAACTGTAGAGATTATCTTTTGTAAAACTGCTGGTGCAGCAGCTAGAAAGGAACATACATTTTAGAACTATCTGTTGTAGGCAGAGGGGCTGTATAGACAGGGAAACTGGAGAGTGAAACAATAAGGAAGTTTTGCATCTGGGATGCAGAGCTATCACTTAATTACAGAAGTCTACAAGATTTAAATTTTCATAACTTTCTAGTGTCTTGCAAATTGTTACTATATGAACAGTCCTGTTAATAAATTTAACCTGTTAGATCCTGATCTGAGCTAGGGTGCTAGGATAGAAAATTTTGTCCTGTATGCATTTTAAGTGTTATGGGTTTTAGCGCCTAATAGGACTATCATATAGGTGGTAACCTAACTGTCGTAGAAGGGTGTGAGAGTCTAGTAGGCAAAGCAAAGAGGAATATGATGGGCTAAGAGGGGTAGAAAGAAAACTATGGAGATTTTCAAATGGAAGTGATTACAACCATATTGCTGTATTATAGGTTTAGAAATGCTAATTTTCTGTTTTCCCTGCAGTCCCACCTACTCTCCACAAAAAAAGAGGTCAGAACTAAACCAAGTCATACAAAGACTCACCAAGGCAGGTGAGTGTTTAGTCATTGACTCCAAGACTTGACATTGCAGTGTTTAGTATGTTGAAATATAGTGAATTATGTAAAAGATGGTGGAATAATTTTGTATTTATGCTGTATGTCTTCACCTGAGCATTGGTTGTTAGGTGACTCTGAAAAGAAAAGCTGCAGGTTTGCTGCAAACTCCTATATCTGAAGTCAGTAACTCACTGGAATGTCTTATGCCCACATGTGATGATCATTCATTTTCAGATCTTCATGCAGATCTGTGGCATTTTCAGATTTAGATTCAGCCAAGTGCATGAACTGCACTAATTTCCATATAGTGTGTGGGAAATTCTCGAGCCTGTTTTACATTAAAATTCAAGGTTCATACAGCATACCTTCCAAATAGCTCTGCTGCAAATGGAACTCACTTGTATGTATTAGGAAAGCTGACAATGCAATCATAATAGAAGTCTGAAGTGCTGAAATGATAAAATTCTTTTGCTGTCTTCCTTGGCATATGTTCAGCACCCTACTTTGACTCAAACATCATACCCCATTCAATCAGACTCTTGAAAGTAATAAAATATTGTGTATTAGAATCCTGATTTGTAAAGAGCGGATGTGAGGTGCTAAAGGGGTTTGGGACAGCTTTTTCAGACCATGCATATAACAGTAGTGGAAATTTGGGTGTTATGCATCTGTACATTTGAATTAAGTGCTTCCTAGCAGTGACTCTTCAATAAATGTCGTAGAAATATAGTGATTGTTTGGACATTTGCCAGACTGAACATCAAGTCCCCCATTCTCATCTGCTGGATTAAGCACATTGAGTTACTTTAATCATGAAGTGACATCATCTGTGTCAAAATCATGTAGCATGTCATTTTTCTGTGCATTCAGACTGATTGATTGGTTGACAGTCGTTGTAAATGTTTTTCAGTTAAATAGTTTGTAGAGCTGATTGCTTTTGAAAGGTTTTGGTGTTTTTTTTTTTCATTGGAAAAGGTCATTTAATCCCAATAACAGTTTTGAAAGGAGCTGTCGCTTTTGTCATTTTTTTTTTGCTTCAGCATTTTCCATACATATACTGTTTGCATTCATTTTTATTGGAAATGTTATGAAAACATTTATTGGCATTTCTAATTTATGTCTTACCTACTATTTGGTGAATGATAAAGAATATTTTGATGACTTCCTAAAAATCTCTCAAATACATAAAAGGACAAAAGAGACATTGATTACAAACACAGTAACATGAAAATTATAATTTTTAATGCTTAGAACATGTCTTACTAATTTCATTTTTTAATTCCTAATGCTTTTTAATGCTAGAAAGCATGTTTTCCTCAGCAGTAAGTTCAATTTAAAAATAATATTTGGAGGAACTCCATTTAAATTTCATAAGAATTTGTTAAATAGATACTGCGCGTCACCTTCAAGTTGTAAATATTGTATTTTTTAATGTGATGGGCCTTTTGAAATATTCATAACTATATATAAATACATATTTATAGATATGTATGTGCACATACAGTCCTAATGGGCCTGAGATCATAACTTGTTATTAAAGGAGAGATAAATAATGATAATAACATAAAACTTGCACCTCTTTTTATTTTTTTTCCTGATTCATAGCTGGAGGCAATAATATGAAAAAATCTTTTTTTATAAATAAGATGAATTATTTTTTAGACAAATCTATATTCAAAAGTGTGAGAGCTTTCTTTAAGCACATACTGACTCTATCATTCAACAATGAAAACCAGGGGTTAATCTTGTTCTGAATAGTTGTGGTAGTTTGAAATCCAGTAGTACCGTCTGGCATAAGCTGGCGTCTACTAGGGAATTGGGTATAGCCTGGGGACATGCCAATAGGAGGTTGTGGAGGAAAATGGGAACATGAACACTGCTGACAGTGTTAGGTAGCAGGGAAGTGACAAAGGAGCTTCTAGAAGGCATTGAGTATTGTTAGCAGCTTTAGAGGAATATTAGTGCCACTGTTTAATAAGCACTATGCAGTGTGATGCATCAGATACTATTCTATGAAGAAATAATGTGGTTTGGAACACAATCAGAGTAGGAAGAGCTGCAGTTCAGTTCACAGAACATGGGAAGGCATGGCCTATGTAGTGTACAGCTGAAATTGAGAGGAGATAAAGTGATTTTCTATACATATATTGGAGGTGAAAGATGTTTCTGTAAAAGGATGAGATTAAAACCATAAAAATTATTTACTGCTCATAAATAAATTGAGAGTACTTTTGAAAGAAGGGCTGCAATATGATGTGAAGTGAGGTTTCTAAAATTGTTTCTCATAAAAGAAAATATTGAATGGTTTTAAGGTGAAGTTTGTAATAAGCCTATGAAAAGGTTTATATAAATATGTCCAAGAATTCCTGGCACAAGAAGTGTGAACATATTGATACCTCATACTCCAGTATATCTAAAGGGCATTGATAATGGTATTGGCAGCTTCTAATTTGCACTTTTGTTTGTGTTAATCTGAAACTTCAAAGATTTTCTGGTCATTTGCTGAAGTCAGAGAGGTTTTTCCTATTCTTCTTTCTCTTCTCCAGTTGCAGAATTCAGTTTTTTAATGACTAGAAATAAAGCTTAAGGGGAAACATACAGTAGCAAGTTGCACTGGAATTACATTCTCCTAAGTGATTCAATGATGTATCCTCCTTATATTTTAAAGTTTAAATTTCTCTTCATTGTTAAGATCAGAAGGAATTGTAATCTCCTCAGTTCAAGTTAGCATGGCTGTCTTTTTTTCTTCTGTCCCTTTTTAAATGGTGGTGGGTTTCTTTTTGCTTCTCTTCATTCCCTCTGTTGTGATGGAGGTAAAGTTGCATTTTCTAGGGTAATCTGGAAGTTGTATTTAAGGTGTTCCTTGCTTTCATTCTTGTATAGGATTTGTATGATGTTACAATCATCTTTGATGTCTTCTGATCTCTTTCTGTGGCACATTATAGCTGTGGAATTTTGTCTCCTGCTGTGTGCAATGGGGATGGCATCTTAGCAAAGATTCACAGAAATCACTGAGAAAGAGTTTTATCAAAAATACCCTTCTTTTCCAGTGTTAGATCAGTTTCTCAGTATATGCAGATTTACAGACTGTTGAAGGAAGTACCTACAATATTAATTCTTTACTGGGAGAAAGGTAATTGGATACAGACAGTACATACTTTAAATACACAAATATATGATTCTATAGAATCATAGAATAATGTATGATTCTATAGAATCATAGAATACTTACATACTCTTCATTTGGGTTATACAGGGTAAAATGGCAGCTGTGTGAGCCCAGCTTGGAAGGAAGAACTCTGATATGCAATAAATCCATTTTCAAGCACCTGAAACAAAGACAGGTGAAAAACTGTAAAGCTTCATAGAAGCTATGCACTTTCAGAATATCTCTGTCTCTTCACATGTGTTCCCAGGATCAACTCACCCCAGTAGAAAACCAAGTAATAATAGTGCTTGTGAGGCCCTTATTTAGAATTTGCATATGCAAATAGTAACAGCTGCTTGCACACAGACTGTTGAGTTTCTATAATTGCATAGTAAAGGTGTTCATAGTTTTCAGTCTTATTCATATATCAGAAGTTCCTTGTCCCCAGAGAACTCTTCGTGCTTAGTGGGCAGGTAGGAAATTATAAAGCTCTTGTTAAAGCCCATGCCTAGAAACTCGTAAGTGTTGGTAATAACAGCAGATTATTGCTATTTGTACATTGTATTTACAATGTAGACTGTCTGGGTCCACATCAGCCTGTGATTTGTCATGATTTTGTAATCTGGGAGGCAGAAGTTAGTTTGATTTAGGAATGTCTCCAAGAGGCTCTGATAGAATCACAGAGTGGTTTGCATTGGAAGGGACATTGAAGCTCATCCAGTTCCAACCCCCTGCCATGGGCAGGGGCACCTCACTCTAGATCAGGTTGCTCCAGGCTTCATCCAGCCTGGCCTTGAACGTTGCCACGGATGAGGCAGCCACAGCTTCTGTGGGCAACTTGTGCCAGCTCATCACCACCCTCAGGTGAGTGTAGGATCATATAAGGAGTGAGAAAAGCCTGGGTTAAAAGCTGTGTATCAGATCCTTGTGTTGTACCCAAGCTGGAAGATGTACTAGCTTTTGATGGAGTTGCATCATCAGAGAACCATGGACCTAACATTTTAGTAGCATGCTCAGGCAAGCTTCAAATGAGAGGCTAGTCTTAAAACTGGTAATCTTGTAATCAGGAAGGGGATGCGTAGGTGTGTAAAGGACCTGAATGTTACAAGAATCTTCCAACCAAAATCAAATATGTGGGTTACTTAAGCAAAAAGGCAAGTTGTCATGCTGAGTAGATGTAGTGGGACAGGAGGGTTGCAGTCTGAAAGGACAGCAATCATTTTGGCTGCAATGCTTTTGGATTTTACCATCAATTTATTGCTTTCATTTATGACTTAAAATGTGGTAAGCATTTGTCTGTAGCCCATTTACTGAGAAAAAGAGTTACTGTAGTTTGAAAAGGGCATCAAGAGCAGTAGGTACTGAAGTATGCAGATCAGGATGGGGCAGTACCTGGCAGCACAGGGTGACATTGCAGATATACACCAAGTGCAAACTAGTGTGCAGAAAGCAGCTGATAAGTAAAGATTACAATCATACAAAAAATCAAATATATTGATTGCATTTCCCAATTTCATATGGCTGATATTTGTTACATAGAACTGGTCTGGGAATTTTTACAGGCAAAATAATTTCTTAGTTTTAGTTTGAGCTCTCCTTGGATCCTCCTCAGAATTTGGAAGCAATCAAATAATATATTCGCTCTTTAGTTTTTGCCTTCAAAGTATGGGAGAATATTCAGAAATATAAGAAAGATTAGGTGGGTATTTGTATATGAACATAGTGATTGGTTGACTCACTAAAAACTCCAAGTTTTAATGTCAGATTATTTGAATTTTCCTGGGATAGGTTTTGTAGTGATGGCAACAGATCCATCCAATGTATTTAAAACACAGCAAGTATATGTGTAGGCATAGCATTGCCAGAATTATATATGCAAATGAATATGTATGAGTGTACTCCCATTTAGTTTTACTGTGGTCTTAAATTACTAATGCTATGCAGCAGGCATTAGGATTTCCTACGTGCATGTGCTTTTGTAGCATCTACTATTTAAAGTGATTAGGTGCTACAGTAGTTGGGAAACTAAATGCTGATTTCAGTGATTAATTACTGGTGAATATTTTAATTTGAGTCATAAGTTAGAGTTTAAGTTTGGGTTGGGTTTAGAACATGAAGATATTAACTTCAGTCAATATAACAAATTCACATGTGTTTTTGGTCTTTAGAGGTATTTTGAATGAGGTGCAAAATGGTATCCATATAAAATAAGTGTTGGTAAAAAAAGAGATAAAATTCTATTTAACGCATTAAATGAACAGGTGCCTATTAAGAGAATAAGAGTTATTTTAATTAAAAATCTGTGTAAGAATTTAATCAGGTGCTCAAAGGTATGCCAGGAATACAAGATTTAAAGAAAGCTTTTCTTGCATTTTATAACTATTTTCAAAATTTTTGCATAGTCCCTTATTTTAAATTTGAACAAACACCCTGATTTCCTGTTGGTTTTTTTTTTTTTCTAACCTGTAAATCCAAATGAAATTCAGAATGAGTTCTCTGAAACACACTTTGGCTATTTATTTCAATTTTGAATTTTAAAACAATCCTGTTTATGTTTAAACTTAATAGTTTTTACGTCAGGGTAGTTGTTTTTTGGTGAAGAGAGGCTTTAAAAACTTATTCATTTTAACAGTTTTAGACAAATAAGACCTTGTTCAGGACCAGCCCTCTCAGCCAGGCTCAGCATGCTGAGACAGCCATTTTGGAATGGAGGAGTAACTAAAATTTGCCCTAATGCAAATTAATATTTTCCCAGTGTCTCTTTGACTCACAGTCAATCAAATAAGCCACCACTAAATATTGTGGTGGTTTATTTTTGTGGTGGTGGTAATATTCTAGATTCTTCAGTGTTAGCCATTGTACTTTCTGTGTCCTAATCAATATTAAGCAGGATAACTTTTGACAGTTAAAAATGTTAATTTGAATCTCTACATCTCCTCTTTTGTTAATGCCTTCTGTAGTGCCATTTAGAAGGAAATGCTTCATCAAACAGTAGTGCTTCAATCATAAAAGGATGTACTAGAAGAAACATTAGAACTCACAGGATCCACAGCCTCTCTCAATTGTTTACATCTCATTTTCTTAATGGGACCAATCATTATCTTTCTCATTTCAGACAAGGAAAATAATTCCTTACTTTCATATAGAACCTTTTATTCCTTGAGGGTACCTACAGGCTGTGTGTACAAAGTTAATTATTTTACCTTCAAGTATGTATTCGTGTCTAGCCTGGAAACAAATGGAATGCTTAAAGGCTCAAAATTTCCTGCTCTTTCTAGATAACAGTTGTTCTTTAGATTGCTTCTGTAGTGCAAAAGCTAATAGTTCAATCTGTCTTAAAAGCCACCCTGAAGTTATGCCAGTGATGGAATCTGCAGGCTCAGCATCTCTTGGGTAGTTTGACAGAAAAGTAACTCTTTGTTTTCTTATTGCAATTTTCAGCTGAGGACTTTCTAATATTTTCTAGCTGTTTATAAATTTGCCTTCAGAAGCCTGTTAGCAATAGATGATCTTATTTGTTGACTTTACCTGTGTCTGTCTAACAATCGTATCTAAGACATAATCTTCCATAACAGCCAAAACCTTCCCCCACGAGCACACACAGAACGGGTAATAATGCAGAAGAATGGAAGCTTGCAATGGGAAGGGCCTACAGGAGAAGAACTTTCCTCAAACCTGAGATTCCCTTGCAGAACCACTTCTCCCTCCACAGACTGAAGAGCAATTGAGTGTCTGCTCAGTGGAAGTGGTGTAGCCCCATGATGATCTTGTGTATTTTGTCCCACTTGTGGCTGCCTCTCTTCTGTTTATTAACTGATTCATATGAGATACTTTAGGATCTCTCTACAAGAAAGATGCTACAGAATGTATACTAACAGAAGGCATTTTTGTTAGTATTTGAGAAACTATAATGAAAAATGATCTGCAAGTGTTTCTACAGCTGCTAATCTCTTTGTCTCCACTTTTCAGAGTTATTGCCATGCACCCTGTGAAAAAATTCGCAGCAAAATTAATAAACATTTTCACTTTACTCATCTTTATGTGAACAGGTCCTTTGAGTTGCTACTGGGTGTGAATGAAATAGCATCCTATTGCATATCAGTGAAATAACTTTTTTTATCCAATTATGCAGTTTCAGGTCCTATTCTTCCAACCTAAAAAGGAAATGAAGCCTGAAAATAGTGAAAAATATATTCTCATTTCAAGGCTGTTCTTTCATGTGACTTATTATACTGCTGTATATATAATTTTCCAAACCCAAAGCTGCCCTTTAAATGCTGAGGTGTAATAAATGGGTCTTTAATGAAGGAATATCAAAAAATTGTACCAGAATGTGGTGATATAAGCAAAACATCAGTGTGCCAATGTCTACTGCGTACACTAGCACAGATGATGTTATATACGCACAGTTAGTCATCCAGCACTTGGTAAACAAAATGCATCTCATTTCTAGCGCTACGTTCAATAACATGCTGAGAGGAGGATACTTCAGTTTCCAGAACTGAAGTGTATGTAATGTTTGTTTGTACCTGATCTTGAAGCAGCTGTGTTGTTTAATAACATATGGAATACATTTAGTATCCCAGCTCCTGTGCTACGATTAATCTGGCAGTGAGAAAGAGCTTCATAGTAATAGTAACTGTTTGCCATAAAGATAGTATGCAATATGTGGTTTCACTTCAGAAATCATGGGCAATAAGACCTAAGATTGACATCCTAGCCTTTACTACTCATAGCTACATTTGTGGTATATAATCAGGAATCAAACCTGATTTTCAGTAATAGCGTTACAGTTCTATTTTTTGGTGAGTTTTGGTTGGGATTTCTACCTGACAGCAAAACTGAATAACATTTAGGTTGGATATAAGGAAGTTATTTACTGTGAGGGTGGTGAGGCACTGGAAGAGGCTTCCTAAAGAAGTAAATGCCTCATCCTGTCAGTGTTCAAGTTCATGTTGGACAGAGCCTTGGGTGACATGGTCTACTGTGAGGTGTCAATGCCCATGGCTGGGGGTTGGAACTGGATGATCTTAAGGTCATTTCCTATCCAAACAAGGCTCTGATTCTATGATTCTCTGAACACAGTTTTCTGATAGCAGGTTTCTACCATGTAAGAAATTACTCCTGCCTACCGCTAGTGTCTGGAAGAGCTGAACAGGAATAGTCTAATCTGTGCATAACTCTGTGCTTATTTTTCAAGAAATACTTAATGTAAAGTTTGTAGATCCTTATGCATTTAGTAGATTCTGTCTGCTGGCATTAGGTGATAATGTAAATAAGACAAAGTTTTTTGGGAACTGTGGTTTGGAAATTTCAAGTAACTTTTTTTTCCCCAGCCCTATAAAATATTAATTAATATTCATCCATCTGTTTCCTTGCACTTCCTGCTTCTGTACTTATGCAAATAAGACTCAGTTTAGTATGGAGGCTAGCATGCCATTAAGGGGCACTTTGTGCAAATGAGTAGCAAAAACATAGACTTCTTTTTCTTATGGTTAAGAGACCAGCTCTGAGAAAGCTGAACTCCTGAAATGGAGAGAGAAATAAAATCTAATGAAAGTGCTTTAGTTTTTAGAGCTATCTATTTCAACATTTGATGGCAGGTGTACCAGTGAAATACGAGGCGCATTTCTGCAAGGGTCTGGATTGTGAAATGACGCTGGAGAGGGATTCTTCATCAGAGACTGCAGCAGTAGGTCAAAGGGTAATGCATTCAAACTTAAACAGGGAAAATTCAGGTTAGGTATAAGGAAGAAATTCTTTACTGTGAGGGTAGTGAGGCACTGGAGCAGGTTGCCCAAAGAAGTGGTAAATGCTCCATCCCTGACAGTGTTCAAGGACAGGTTGGACAGACTCTTGAGCGACATGGTCTAGGTTAAGTTCTGTGCCCATGGCAGAAGGGTTGGAACTATATGTTCTTAAGGTCCTTTCCAAAACAATCTATGATTCTGTGAGTCAAGGAGCTGATTGAAAGTCCAACCAAATAAAACAAGACTCAGAAGATGTTCTACTTTTGGAAACCAGGCTGAAAATCAAAACTAATAGATGACATGCATGCAGTTTTATAAAATATCAGTTTTGTAACAAGTAGTGACCTGTCTTGTGTAATAGGATTTCCGTGTGTGTTTTCTGACCATTGGATGACTTGCAGGAGGCAGATTGCGGGTAATGGAGAAAGAGATAAAATCTTGTTGGTGAGATTATCATTGAAAATCCTTTCTAATTTGATACAGTGAAGATAGTTGCACTTTCTATTCTGTTCAATACTAAGTCTGGGAGGGTAGCTTGGTGGTTTTCAGGAGCTAAATGCTGGAGTGTGATGTCTCCTGAAGTTTGAAGCATTGTAGTGGTGTTCTTCAGACTGCACAATGTGTCAGTTTAGGATGGTTTGGGTTTTAAAATGTTTTTAGAGGGAGGAGTCCAATGATTCTTCTCCCTCCTTTTTCCTTTTCTAACAATTTGTCCTAAAATGTTGCTGAAGCTCCTCTGATAAAGCCAATACCTATGTGAGACAATCTTAAAATGCTCAGTGATACAATCAGCAGAACATTTTGTTGGAAATTAAAGGTGAAGTAGCACAGATTCTGATCTTCATTAGATAGCTATATATTTGAATAAATAGTAACAGAGAAGTCCAACAAAAAAAGGAGGAAAAGGACAAGTGGTGTCCCTCAGGGATCGGTGTTGGGACCGGTCTTGTTCAACATCTTTCAAAGTGACATGGACAGTGGGATTGAGTGCGCCCTCAGCAAGTTTGCCGATGACACCAAGCTGTGTGGTTCGGTTGATATG
>JANRGW010049785.1:0-21107 GCA_024733675.1 Psilopsiagon aymara | reverse complement strand
CTTATAACGTGTCCGAGGGGGTCTCCCCGCCCCGGGCTGGCTCCGAGCGCAGGGATTGCGCGCTGGGTGCCGCTCCGCCCTTCCCTGTGGCGTCCCGAGTGGGGACCAGCCGCCGGCGGCAGCTCCCGGCGCATCCCACTCCTCCGCCGCCTGCTTTTTCCTCCTCCCCATCCAGCACGATGCCCCGGGGCTGCGTTGTGAGGTATTCAGCAGCTGTTCCATCCGATTCATTTTATTTTCGAGCTATGAGATCTTCACAAGCTCAAGGACATTTGGGCAACAAAATAAACTTTTCATTAAGAAAAAGTTAAACTTCTCAAAGAAGACCGCGGTCCCTGTCGGTGCGTTTCCCGAAAGTTAAGCCCTCCTTGGGGTGGAAGTACGAACGACAGTTAACTCAGGAAACGAGAATTCAGATGTTCGGGATGAAAAGAGAGAGGCGCAGCACTGATTTGAGTTGCAGACTCTAAGCCATGTCACACCGAGTCCTTGTGCCTGTGCAGCTGGACCAGACAGAATCCCACCTGCCGCAGGGCGCCTGAATGCGCCAGCAGAAGATGACCTTACGGTGACTTTCAAAGCTTTTTTTTTTTTTTTTTTTTTTTTTAGTTATACTGCTTTATACCAGTCTGAGAGATTCTGGATAAAAAATACAGGAGGTGTAATGGCCCTTTAAATTTATGAATCAGGGAAAATTACTCATCGTGGCAGTCAATACCGCATATGAGTAGTTTCCAACATCTTAAAAATACATCCCCGCTGATGTAACACGGTTCTAAAACAAGAAAAGTGCCATAAGTATTTCTTTGGTAATCAGAACAGTAATATTTGCTATATTTTGTTATACTGCAGCAAAATGAGGAAAGATTATTTATAAATAAAATCTCTAATAGCTATTTTAATTCAGACCAAAGGAGTAGGATGCCATGATGCTCTTGGTGTCAAAATCTTTTCGTGTACAAAAAAATATGTAGAATACAAGTAACATTTCTGCAAAAAATGTGTGTGTATATATGTATGTCCAGTATATATTACCAGTATAGTGGTGACCTACATTTAATAAAGCGAAAACTATTATTTGCAGTGGCCCAGCACGTGGTTACTTTTAGCATATACAAAGTTTCACTGATTTCAGCAGGACTGCTTTACTGTTTAAAGCCACATGGTAATAGAAACAGTGTGTTGACAGAAAATTTAAATATATGGGAGGTGCCTGGTGGAAAAAATATAGAGGTGGGGAGTGTGAGGAAATGGCAGTATGGAATTAAATTAAGGGATAACTCATAAAATGATGAATAAAGCTGATGTAATGACAACAAATCAATAAAGGTAATGAAGAGATGATCTGTGAGGAGAGGGTATCCCATTAGACAATGAAGTGAAGTTTAGGCTAGTTACAAAAGCCTTCCCACTGCAGTAAACACTCAGTTCTAATTGCCCAAATGCATGGGCTCGTGTATACATACGTACAGTTTCTTTTGCATTTTATCAATATGACCCTTGCACCATAGTAAATTCACTTGAATGCAAATGCTTTCCATAAATGTGAGGTTGAAGGTCTGGTGTTTCTTTTCCTGCTCACTCTTCTGCTTCTCTTGCAAGTAAACACAAAAACACAGTGCACAGGGCTGTGTCCACACATTTCTCTGACCTATTCTAGTATGGTTTCATAGTACTTCCACAGTTTCTTCACATTTCCCTCTTGCATTTCAGCAACTACAAGATCGCCATTTCTTTGCTTGCTTTATGCAACTGCAGGAAGCACCATCAAGTAAATATGAATATTCTGAATGCAGTTACAGAATTATTGGAAAAGTGGTTGTAAATCACATAGTTAATTCTATACATACACTTCTTCTGTATGCAAGTTGTTGAACAATGTTAATCCTAAAAATACCCTTCAGTACTTTGTTAGAAGAGCACAAGACTGCTATCCATATTTTTAATCTTTTTAAGTTAACTGTAGTAAAAATATTTTCATTAAACAACCCATAGAGCCCAATATGGAAAATTTGTACTAGATGCTCAGTTTGACAGTTTTTCTTGGAGAGCTTTCCATAGAGACTCCTTTTTAGAATAATAAAAATAGTCTATAATTAATATCTGCACACAGAATGCTGGTCAAGAATAGCTATCTTATTTTGTAATAACTATTCTAGTAATTTTCTTTGTACAGAAAAGCCTTCAAGGGTTGTGTGGAAGTACAACATGATTTCAAGACTTGGATTCTTCTTACTGATCTCAGTAATTCATAAACCAAAAGATCACCATCGTTTCGTTAGACGGTATCTCAGATAAATCTACATTCTTACATTACAATGGAATTCTTTCTACTTTTAATGAAAACTTCTGTTGTAAATGTGAGGTGCTGATGACAATCTGTTACTATAGTACAAGTTTACCTCTTTTACTTCCTCTCTGATAAAGAGTTCTGCAAAAAAAAAAAAAAAATTTGAAAAGGATTTTGCAAAAATTCTGTGAAACACTATAATCCAAAAGTCTGTCTCTCTTCTTTCAGAACATTTCACTTTTCTTTGCTATAGGATGATATAAATGAATACAGACAAATTAACTTGTATTGAGAAAATACTTCTTTTGGTGATTTCTCCACTCAAAATAAATTTTATTTTGAAGGAAAAATGAACCAAACCACCCTAGATTTATTTTTCTGCATCTTGCAGGCTCATTTCTAGAATAACTTTGAGGCATAATTATAAAAAAATAACCAGTACAACAAATTAGAACTGCAAAATTAGGTTACAAAGGTGGTGTGCTGTAAATCTTTGAACACATTGCAGATAGGCAAGAGGAAGACAATTATGATTAAAACATGCATAGGGTAGGGGGAAAAGTAGTGTACTACAAGAAGAGAACTGGCTGTTTAACACCTGAAAGAGTAAGATGTTAATTCCTGTGTAGTCAAGACTCATCTATCTTGGCTTACACATACTGAACTAGAAGACAGTGATGGAAGAGCTAATGAATGTTCATCCTCATACTGTCATTCAAAAAAAAAAAAGAAATGCAAAAAAGGCCATGCTTCTCTTTCATAGCCCATCCAGGCATAAACTTGACATATCTCAAGTTTACTTCTTAAATTTGGTTGATCAAGTAGTGTAACCCTAACTTCATGTAAGCAAGTACACATCTTTTATTCTGTTGATAAGCAGGCAGTGTGGATGTGTGATGATCTGGGAGTAGCTCATCTCTTGTTTGCAGAGTGAAAAATCAGTGAAAGCAACAAAGATTACAGTTATGCACTGCTTTTCTTTTTATTCCTGTGTTTTCTTAAATTAATTGTCCTTTAAACTTTTTAGTGTCTCTTAGCTGAGCTGTAATGGCAGGTTACAGACCAGCAAGGTTGCTGATAACTGCACCTGGTTATGATGAGATAAACAGAGGATAAGATTTAAAATTTCGAGCCACTGAGGGAGAAAGTGTACATAGCATACCTATATTCCTATTTATAAGGAAAGTTGGAGAGCTGATTTTTATTGGAATTTATGTTGCTTAGGTTTTGGTCAGGAATATATTTTTGAATATTTTTTCATATTTAGAGAAGAAGAAGAAACAGATGTTTTCATATTCCCAAAAAGATAAATGTTATGTTTGAGGTGGTAAGAGATACTATTTGAGAACTGATGACACAGCCTGTGGGTTAAATCTCTGTACACATCTTTATTCCAAGCACACTAAATTGTTGTCACACACAATTGTTCCACTAAGCAGTGGAGATGGGAGTACATAGCTGTAGAGTTCTGCTCTGGTGTGATTCTGGGCGTGGCAATGGGACAAGTTGATGGAAAACTATTTTGTAAAACTGCTAAACCAGATTCAATTTAATTAACTATTTTAATCACCAAAATGCATATTTCATGCTCAGTGTCACAAATCTTTTTTTCTGAAACTCACTGGTTGATGTGCTGTGTATTCCTCAGAGTGCACAGACTACAGTCCTGCAGCATCTTGAATCTGTCAGCAGCCACATCAGTGTGTGGCGAGACTGATATTTAAAATTTAAGGGGTATTTGCTTTCTTTTGCAATTTTACTAGCCTTTTATGAGGTCATGAGGTACAGCTCCAATGGCTGTCCATTCCTCTAGTTGCAGTAGGCCTTGTCTCCTTCCTTCTGTGGCATCTTGTTATTTTGGTTTGCTGCTTCATGTTAATTGCTCCAATTCCTGCTTGGGGAAAAAAAAACCAGAGTGATATAGTTGGCAGATTATCTCCTTATTTTGTACTTTGAAGCTAAAAACTGTGGGCAAGAATAGCTTTGAGAAAAGGAGCAACTGAAAATTCAGATGTTCTTTTTTTTCCAAGCTGTTGTTTACAGCTCTTTAAAGAAAGACTGCCATAGATCAGTTGCCTGGCGGTAAAAGACAAGAGCACTGTGATAGAACACTGTTATCTCTATTAGATTAAAATATTACATATCTAATGTGCCAGCCAAACTTGAACCAGGAAAGCTACAAAATCTGAGGGTAGAACAAGATAACAGTAATACAAATTACTTGTTCTCAGTAGCTTTTTTCTGTGACAATCCCCCCCCCCCATCAATTTTCTCAAATGTCTTGTGTAATTTTATCTTTGAATTGCAAATTACAGTATTAATGCCATTTTATGTCAACTGAATTTGCAAGATTACTGCCACTGAGTGGACAGCTCAGTAGCAATCACAGAATCACAGGGTGGTTTGGGTTGCAAAGGACCTTAAAGATCATCTAATTCCATTTTCCCTGCTATGGGCAGGGACATTTCCCACTAGACCAATCAAAGATACACTTCTAAAAATAACCCAACAAATTGGATGCCCCAGTTCAACCTAAGCAACATTGGACAATGTGTTAGCCATGATAATGACAGTGGCATATTCAGAATTATTTTACCACAGTGTTTGCAATTCTTTGCTGCCTCATGGTAGCATGAAGAACACAGCTCTTAGGATGTAGTTTCATACTAAATTTTCTTCCAGGGAATTGCTGTCTCTGGCCATGGATTACTGCTACCACTTCACTTGTGCTCAGAAATGAGTGTACAAAGCAGTATGTTAAGCCAGGTCACTGAAATAATGTGAATAAAACATAATCTTTCACCAATACTAATCCTGCAATTTGTATCACTTCAGTGATCTTGTGTTCAGTGTCTTGGACAGTGCTGCTACACTTGTCTACCTAGAGAATAAGCAGTGAGAAACAGCCAAAAGTGGCAGAGGGAGGGAAGAATTTTTAAGCCAGTTTTGCTTTGGAAGAAAGATGTGAGCTCAGACCCCACTTTGGGACCATGTGGGTGATTGAATGTTACGGTTTGTCACTTACGTGTTACTGTTCAGTCACATACTACAGCATATTATGGAGTTTCTGTTCCCTTCTATGGCAACCTCTTATTTTCTGCCCATTATGAAATAAAATCCATAGTTTTCCTGAAAGTCAAATGGCTTTATGAAGGCTTATACCTTGTAATTAATCTTGAACAGTTTTGTTTCCCATCTCTTCTGTTTACCACAAATGTGCTCAGTGTTATGACATGCTAAAAGTTGTGGAACTTCAGCCAAACTCTTCCCAGAGTATTTCTCAGTTGGAAGGCTTTTGCCTTTTGGTATTGAGAGATCAATAGCTGGGGGAATGCAAAAGGCCTGTGTGTCCTCTCTGGCTGCTGACAGGGCCACGATGGGCAGCTGAGAGTATCCCTCAGCCGGCCCTTGGCTCAGTCTGTGGGATTTGAGTGGACCCAGGCATTTTTGCTTTCTCACAGAAGCCCCAAGTAGATGTTTACTGTGGTAAACAAAGAAACGACATAGCAGTTGTGAGCCAGCAGGAATCAAAACTAAGCTTGGAGACTGAACTTTTTTAATTAATCCCATATCTATGCTAATATTGTTTCTCTCCTCTGCTTTTGTTCAGGGGCTACAGAGTTTCCAGCTGAACCCTTGAGTGAAATTCCCAGGAGCTTTGGTTGCCTTTTCATTTCCAGTGGGGGGTAAAGCTTTGCACTGTCACTCTGTCAGCTGTGGATTTCCTAAAGACAGAGGGCTATAACAATACTCCTCCTGAAGCCTTCAGGGTGTTACAAGTCCCAGATGGCTTTTTATGTGCATTGTGCTTCCAGAGCAATACCAAACAAGTAGGAGGGACCAGATACCCTAGCACCACTTTCCTGAAGATTAAGATGAACAAGAAATTGCAAAAATTTGCACAAAAGAAGATTTAGAGATTAGAAAGTGGCAATTTAAACCAGAGACATATAATAAAGTGTGCAGTCTCAAATAGGATTTTACCCCTATTGCTCAAGATTTCCTCAGAGTTGCAGAGTAAGGTTTGTTTCTGTCTTTCATTCTCCAAACATAATGAAATTGACACCTCATAGAGTAAAATGTTCTTTTTATACCCAAATTTGTAAACTTTATTTGGGTTTTTCTGTTGTTTTTTGTTTGTTTGATTTGGTTTTGGGTTTTTTTGTTTGTTTGGGTTTTTTTTTTTCCCTATATAAACCAAAATGATTGTGTGATGTGGTGTGATCATTGACCATACAATGACCTCAAGCCATAGAATAAACAGTTAACAAAAAAAATGGTGTAGTTGAATTATAATGACAAAATACAATAAATTACAAATAATAATAGCATTTTTGTGTTTTCTCCAGACCTTTCACCTCAGCGTCATGAACTGCTTTACACTCACAGTGATGTAGCCTGCAGTAAGCCTAAAAAATAACTTGCATTTAACTTGTTTTATAAAATGAAGAAGTAGGGTGATTGACTCTCTGAAATTCTCAATCCATCAAATAATGTAAAGAAGGACACAAATAGCTACTGTACCTGCAGACTTTGTTTGCTGGATGAGAGCCCATCTGAGCAGGGAAGCCAGGGCCAGGTACTGAACCAAGAGGAGCCAGCTGTCCCACTGCTCTGCAGATGTGTTTCCATAGCGGAAAATTCTCTGCCTATTACTGGCCCTTGCAGGTATTAACTTATTTATCTTTCCAGTGTTGAATTTAATTACATCCTTTAGTGCTTAATGACACTAATTCAGTGTAACTGTTTAACACTGGCACTCTTGATAGCTGATACATTTTTACCAACTGAGGTTTAAGGCTGAAGATCACCATCAGATAGATTGTAAAGCATCCAAACAAACTCTTCAGCTATTTCACAATTTTTAATACATTTTAATGCAAAGCATGGTTTTCCTGTACATGCAGTAGCTAGTTTCTGCTTGGCTTCAATTTTTTAGGGAGGAAGGGCAGTAGCGATGTATGGTGTGTTGACTTTGGCTGGATGCCGGGTGCTCACCAAAGCCACCCTATCACTCCACTCCTCAGCTGGACAGGGGAGAGAAAAATGCAACGAAAGGTTTGTGGGTTGAGATAAGGACAGGGAGATCACTCAGCAATTACCATCATGGGAAAATAGACTTGGAGAAATCTGTTTAATTTATTGCCAATCAAATCAGAGTAGGGTAATGGAGATAAAATCAAACCTAATACCTTTCACGCACCCCTCCCGCCTTTCCAGGCTCAAGTTGCTCTTGAATTCTCCACTTCTCCCCCCACAGCAGTGTAAGGGGATGGGGAATGGGGGTTGTGGGCAGTTCATTACACATTGTCTCTGCCGCTCCTTCTTACTCACACTCTTCCCTTACTCCAGTGTGGGGTCCCTCCCTCAAGAGAGCCTTCCATAAACTTCTTCAATGTGAGTCCTTCCTACAGGCTGCAGTTCATGAACTACTCCCATGGGTGGGTCCCTCGCATGACAGCAGCCCTTCAGATTGCTGCAGCGTGGGGTCATCAGTCCTGCCTCAAACCTGTTCCTCTCTCCATGGGGCCACAGGTCCTGTCAGAAGCCTGCTCCAGTGTGGCTTCCCATGGGGTCACAGTCTCCTTTGGGCATCCCCCTGCTCTGAAGTAAGGTCTTTCCCAGGCTGCAGGTGGAGATCTGCTCTACCATGGCCCTCCATGGGCTGCAGGGGTACAGCTTGCCTCACCATGGTCTGCACCACAGGCTGCAGGGGAATCTCTGCTCCGTCACCTGCAGCAGCACCTCGCCTCCTTCTGCACTGACCTTGGTGTGTGCAGGGCTGTTTCTCTCACATACCCTCACTCCTCTCCTGGCTGCAATTGCTCCTGTGCAGTAACTCCCCCCTATTTAAGTACTATGCCTCCACCATCACCGACGGGCTCGGCTTTGGCTGGCAGCAGGTCCACCTTTTAGCTGGCTGCATTAGTTATGATGGACACACGGGAAGCTCCTGGCAGCTTCTCACAGAAACCACCCTGTGGCTCCCCAGAGCTCTGCCACACAAACCCCACACAGGAGGTCAGTGGAGGTGAAGAGGTGAGGAGCTGGACATAACATGGAAACTTGGTAGTGTGTGCCTGGTATGGCCCAGCCCATGGCTCGGCAACAGCAGGGAGCCGGGCACGAAAGCCCCTTTCCACACCAGACCGTTAATGCTGTGATCCCAAGTACCACATATTTGCGCTCCTCACTACGAGATGACGCTAAGGACATCCAAAAGGTGCAGGTTTCGGGGATGACACGCCAATGTCAAGAGGCCCGATGAGGCAAAGGGAGAGCAGGGGTAACGCAGTACACCCGAAGTGCCGGAGATAACACACACACAGCGCGGGGCCTCTGAGGACAGAGCTGGGGGCCGGGGCCGGGGCCGACTCCGACTCCGACTCCGATGCGGCTCCTCCAGCCCTGGGCCAGGTCCCCGGTGCCGCCTGGCGGCACTATGCAGAACCGCACGCGGAACCGCGGGGCCGCGGCTGCTGTTTCCCGTCGAACTACGGTAGCTGCACCGGGGCGGCGGGGCTGGGCCGCAGCATGGCGGCGCGCTGGTTCGGCTGCGGCCTGCGGGGCGGGCGCCAGGGGCGGCGTGAGTGGCAGCAGCTTCGGGCTTGTCCCGTTGAGGGGTGGGTCGGCTCGGCTCGGCTCGGCTCGGCTCAGCTCAGCTCAGCTCAGCTCAGCTCAGGGCCGCGGGCTGAGGAGGCCGCCGTGGGACGGCGCCCGCCGGTTTCC
This sequence comes from Psilopsiagon aymara, assembly GCA_024733675.1. Classification (NCBI taxonomy): domain Eukaryota; kingdom Metazoa; phylum Chordata; class Aves; order Psittaciformes; family Psittacidae; genus Psilopsiagon; species Psilopsiagon aymara. The sequence goes on along the minus strand of JANRGW010049785.1, from coordinate 12,088 downwards.
CCTCGGCGAGGCGCGGTGGGGCGCGTCCCGCAGGGGCTGTGTGCCGGTGTGAGGAAGGGGTTTTGCAGCCAGGGATCGTCGTTCAGGTGTCGTTGCTTCCGAGTTTTCTGTCGTGGCTTCCTGCAGGCATTGCAGGGACCGAGGATATCGGGTGGGCAGAGAGAGCTGCTGAAGTGCTCACCCTAGGCATGCTGAGACAGACGCATGGATGAGCAGTACAGCGGAATGTTTTCCTTTTAGAAACTAACATCTTATAAAGAGACTTTGAAACTCCCTATCGCTTATTTTAGATCATTCCTTTTACCAGGGTTCATCTCCATATCAACTGTTTCTCGACTGACATCAGAAGAAGTGATTCAGATGCGTAATGAGCTCTTCAGCAAAGAAAAAGAAAGACAGTTGTCTCTTTATCCACGAATTGAGAAAATAGAAGTAAAATACACTGGGAAATCGCACCCTGGGAGTGTGTTTGTAATGAACAAAGCTTTGTCTACTCCATACAACTGTGCCATGCGTAAGTGAATGGACTAACAGTGTGCCACTGCTTGATGAAAATTGTACTGCCAATTGAAGTACTTATTATCTCAATTAGAAATGTTAAAATTATTGTAATTTTAATGACCAAGTCAACAGACATACATTCAGAATATTTGTGTTTGGTAAGTTTAAAATACATTTGTACTAAAATCCATTAGCAGAAACTGAGTTAATTTTTGGAGGCTCTGTTAGCAACGGCTCCTCCCAAGTAATTTTACAAAAGTGAAACTTGCAGTTTGTTGTTACAAATGTAGGGGTCTGAACTGCTGACTGAGGAATATGGTTAACAAATGTGTAATACTTATTTTACTTTGTTTAGATTTAACTGAATGGCATTGCAAGAGGTCTGTTCTAGCTCTTGTCGATGGTGAAGCCTGGGATATGTACAGACCCTTGACCAAATCTTGTGAAATTCAGTTCCTTACTTTCAAAGACGAAGACCCAGAAGAAGTAAACAAGGTAATCTATATCTTATCCCATAGTAGGTAACCTTTATTGACTACTTGATTCCTTGATTCTGTATGCCCTTTTCAGTTCCAAGCCCATCTCCTTTCTTGGGCTTTGTTGTGAAAATTCAGATGTTTGTATTAGCTGTTTGGTGCATCATGGTTATCATTAGCTGGACAAGAGTGTGTGCAAGCATCCATTTCAGTGTATATCATGGTACTGTTTTATGGTTTCAGATTTAAATGTCTCCAGGGAAACATCTGGCTTGCATTTTAAGTGCAGTTTTGTTTGTTTTTTTTTTTTTTTTTAATTGGTTCTATATGTAGACTCATCTCCAAATGCAAGTTTTAATACTAAAGAAGGTAGTGTTTGGTTTGACAGCTAGGTTTGTGCATCATTCAGTTCGATGTTGGTATTGTTTTTGGAATGAATAGCTGATGTTCATCTGGTTTGTTTGTTAGCTTCTAGATAATAAGTGTGTGTTTTGAAATTCTCTTTATAGGCCTACTGGCGTTCCTGTGCCATGATCATGGCATGTGTGCTAAAGCGGGCATTCAAAGATGAATATTCAGTCAATCTGATTAGAGCTCCAGAAGTGCCAGGTGAGACAAGTTTTTTATATTGTTTGTCTTGCTTTTGCTACTTCTTAATAGTGTTTAATGGTCTTGCAAAAAACTGCCCAACAACCAGAGGCTCCAGTGATTGAAGGTATTCAGCATTGATAGGTGTATTATATGCTGTTTTTGTAGCCTTTAGTTTATAGTAATCACACTGAGAGTAGTTTTGTTATCAAAGTACATAAAATTGATCTGTGTAGTAACTGGGTTTCAGACCACTTAGAATTTCACAGTTAGTAACTTAAGGATACACCCTATTTATTGGGAAGTTATATGGGTAAAGTGTTTAAGATGTGATGTGTTTCTATGAAATTTGCTCTAATAACTACATAACTGTGTGATTGCTAAACACTGCTACTGAAAATTACAGTGTATACATCAAGTTGGAAGATTATTGAAGTACACACTGGATTAGTAACAACTTCTGCTCATCTGTGGCCTGATTTAAGATTTACAAAAGTGAGAAAGTGCACAATAGAGGAAGTTATTTAAATAACAAACCCAGTGTAATTATGCATTTGATATAACCAGCAACCAATGTTCTTATATTTTGAGTCCTCCTACAACTGATTCCCTTTTTAGTGATTTCAGCATTTGTCTTGATTGGTAAGTGTAGAGTGAATGTTCCAGTTCAGGATTTGGAATAATCTTGCATATAGTAAGCTATATAGTATTACACTGACATTACATTAAGACTCGTTTCAAAGACTCATTCAGTGAAATGAAGTGAAAACATTACAGGTTTAATCGGCCAGTTGTAGAATCACAGCTGAAAATTTTTATTTTATAATGGATTTCTTGAGGTCATTCTGCTTTTCTTATTAATTTTGATATATTTATCAGCATATGCTATGACAGTGAAATACGTACTTTGTTGCAAAAACAGATGTTATTTTTTTTTGACTTGCAGTGATCTCTGGAGCTTTCTGTTATGATGTAATTTTGGATGATAGACTGAATGACTGGAAACCAACAAATGTAAGCACAATAACTTCTTGCCTGAAAGGTTGTGTAGGTTGTCTAGATTACATACTTGTCTAGTGGTTCTTTTTTGATGGTGGAGAGGGGGTAGTGAGCTTTTATTCTTTTTGTTGGGTATATCTACACTGGTATTTTTTTAGATCAGGGGTACTCTTTGGCAACTAATCTCCGCATTTACCACATACTGGCTCTCATTGCAGGGTGCTCTCAGAGCACACAGATTGGGTTCCTTTTAGGTGAAACTAAACCTTGAGCTGTTCTTCATGCACTTACAGGTCTGTAGGGCTAGAGTAAGTTCTAATCTGAAATACCATTCTAAAAACAGTTGATACAGCTGTTGGGACCTCAGTGCCATCTTTGTTACTTTACAGACCTCTTCCTACTCAGCCACTCCTGCTTGGTAATATAGATATAAAAATAGTCACTGTGTGAGTATAGCCCTCTGAAAATAAAAATGCATATAATATATGTATTTTCAGCTCGTGGTTTGCAGCATAATCAACTTACTGCTGTAAAAGAACTGTGAGAACATTCAGATGAGGCTCTCCTTAATACCTTGCTTATATATATCGTACTCTTCAGTGAATGTAATGATCTAAAACCTCTAAGTTTCATAACTGGTAGCTGGTGTGATCCCAGATGTTTTACTTATCTGGTGCCTATTCATGTTCTTGTGCCCAAATATCAGTGGAGGTGTGTATGTGTTGGTACAGTGCAGAATTCTTCTTCATTATGATCTTCGTAGTTAAGTAACTTGGTTTGGAATATTTTCTATGTGACATTATAAATGTAATATCTCCTAATAACAGTTTATTATTTGTTAATAAATCTGAGAATGCAGAGGTTTGGGTTCTGGATCAAGGTGATCAATTTCTGTTTGTTAATTATTCAGTATTTTTCTTTTCTTTAATTCTATCACAGTAGAGGTCATTTATAAGCAGGGTCATGACTCTAGGAAACAAAACACACAAATGAGTGTTTAAGAGTAGCAAAACTGTATGTGTATATATTATGGAGGGAAACCTGAGAAGTTTGACTTCAATTAATAAATATTGTTTCTGATGGAAAAATGCTTATTGATTTGACTGGCCATTGAATCAGTCCATTAAAACAGTAGTGATCTGTAGCAATCTGTTGCTGATAAATAGTAAGAGTTACAGACCCACAGCAATATTCTTATATTTAGGATTTATGGTGGATGATTGTTGTTATTTTGACTAATATTTAGTGTTGCTTATGCTCTGTCTATTCATTACAGCTGTGAAACAGTGGTGGCAATTTTATATGTATCAATTGTTTTTCTAGGACAACTTCCGTTCTCTTACAAGGGATGCTGGAAAGCTGATTCACAAAGACCTGCCATTTGAAACACTGCATGTTGAAGCAAAAGTAGCACGTGAAATGTTTCAGCATAACAGGTGAGTGAATTTGCATTTCTTTTAGAAGAGCAATTAGAAATTCATTTAAATCCCTGCTTGGTTTTGTAAATCTAAAATAAGACAAGGCAGGTGAAGAAAAAAAGTACTCTCACTACCCTGATCGCGCCTGCCTTCGTTCTCTTTGTCACACTTCCTTATTTCATTTTAAATATTCTCATCAGAGAACACTGAGCACCTTTGAATGTAGTTTTGTGATAAATGGAAAGACTGTTGACTTCTTAGATTTCACTGCTTTTAAATTTAAGATCTCTGGTAATTAAGCTTGGCTTACTAGTTACTCTCTGCCTTTGCTGAAAGGCCTGATGAGGCCACATATGGAGTACTGTGTCCAGTTCTGGGCTCATCAGTACAAGAAAGACAAGGAGCTACTAGAGAGGGTTCAGCGGAGGGGCACAGGGATGGCCAGGGGTCTGAAGCATCTCCTTTAGGAGGAGAGATTGCAGGGGCTGGGCCTGTTTAGTCTAAAGAAGAGAAGACTGAGAGGTTATCTCATTAGTGCATATAAATATCTCAAGGGTGGGTGCCAGGAGAATGGTGCCAGACTTTTTTCAGTGATGCCCAGCAATAGGATGAGGACAGTGCCCATAAACTAAAACACAGGAAGTTTCACCTCAATATGAGGAAGAATTTCTTTACTTTGAGGGTGGCAGAGCACTGGAACAGGCTGCCCAGGGAGATTGTGGAGTCTCCCTCTCTGGAGACACTCAAAACCTGCCTGGGCATGTTCCTGAGTAACCTAGTCTAGGTGGCCCTGCCTTGGCAGGGGGTTGGGCTAGATGATCTCCAGGGGTTCCTTCCTACCCTAATGATATTGTAATTCATATTTTGGTATCTTCAAATGAAAATTTGCTGAAATGCAGGTTTTGAGCTGTGCAGGAGGAAAATGGGTAAAATACTGTGGCCTGTGTTATAAAAGAAGGCTTGTTCAGAACACTCCAGTTTTCTGGAAAATTGCTGAAAAAACATGTAGGCAGTGTTTTGGGATTGGGGAGAGGGAAATTCTCTTTTGCACAGCTTTTTGGGGGTTCAAGAGAGGTGGGGGAAAATGGTGAATAGTTTATCCTCAGCTGCTCCTCACACGACATGCCTTGCAGCCCTTTCACCAGCTCTGTTGCCCTCCTCTGATGCAGTCAAGGCCTTTCACATCCTTCTTAAATTGTGGGTCTCAGAAGTATGCACAGTACTCAAGGAAAGGCCACTAACGCCAAATACAGCAGGATAGTCACATCTGACCTGCTGGTTGTGCCGTGTCTGACACACCCCGGCATGGAATTTGCACTCTTTGCTGCCAGGCCATGCTCCTGATCCTTATTGAGTCCACTGTCAGATAGCACCCCCAGATCCCTTTCTGCAGGGCTGCTCTCCAGCCACTCCTCTCCCAGTTTATAGTTGTGCTCAGCGTTACTCCCTACCAATCCAGCATTTGGACTTGTTAAATTTCATGCCATTAACAACTTGTCCAGAAGGATCAAGGACAGAATCAAAAGCCTTACTAAAATCCAGAAAAACTACATCCACTGCCTGCCCTTCATCCACTAGGTGGATGACCTTGCCGTAAAAAGATACAAAAGTAGTTAAACAGCACTTTCCCTTTGTGAGCCCATGTTGACTGTGCCTGATGGCTGCATTATTCTTTAAATGCCTTTCAGTGGTACCCAATATAATCTCCATATTTTTTCCAGGAACTGAAGTTAGACTGGTCAGTATGACATGCTTTATGAAACAGGTCAATGTGTGTTGTCATATAAAATTTAGAATTTAAACTTGTTTGAAAGCTCACGTAAATGCAAGAATGATTTTAAAGAGTGCACCTTACGTCAACCTCTTAATTGTTATAAGAACTAGGTGTTAAAAGTGAGGATTGTTTATTTTTTTTTTTTTTGTCTTGTTAAGATACAAACTGGAGATGATTGAACGAAAAGCTTCTCAGAATATGGAAGGAATTGTAATGCTACATAGGTGAGCCAAGCAACTCATTCTGTATTGATTCACTAAAAGATTTGATAATGTTGCAAGTACTCTTTGCAGGTGAGAAGACTAAGTTACTTGTGATGGTTTCCAATTTAGAAATCACTTTTACTCATTGCTTTTAAGTCTTGTTATTTGGACGTTTTTTCTTTATACAGTCATTGTTTTGTGATATCTAGCACTTGGTGGATCTCACTAATTTGAGTTAGAGGTGGTAAGTGCCAGAGAAGTCTCACTGCTTTTGTATAAAATCTAAATAAATCTCTAGAGCTTGAGAGGTTAAATGAAATACAGACCCAAATACTTGTTTGAAAACAAGAGTTAGCATCTCATAGTGAACTTTTCTGAAGTTACCACAATCTTCCTAACTGGCAAGCTAGGGAGTGGAGCTGGCTCCTGGGAGTTTTTAGGCTGGAGGCTAGAAGCTTGTGTTGTACCTCAGGCATGTAAAAGAATTTGTGACTAGCTTGGGCTGCATTTTGTAGATGTCTAAATTGTTCTGCATTTGATTTTGGTGTCCATGTTTCTCCAAACAACAGATGTCTCTGCAATGGCAATTCTGGAATTTATAGAAAGATGTGTCTGCTGTTCTCCGTTATGAGAGAATGGGCTTACCTATTGCATTCTGTGAGAGGTTTGCTCTGAATATGCTTTTGCTATAAGTATTTTTGTCTCTCACTTTTCTTATGTGATTTGCATTTCTCCAAGACTTGAAGGGGAAGCATGTGTGCAGGATGTGAACGCTCTACTGTGGAAAATACATTATTTTGGAGACAAATCTTCTGGTGAATGACAGATTTGTCCCACTTTTAAAGCCAGCATGGCTTTGAAGATTTGTTAAACCTGGGATCCTCTTTCTAGACTCAAGGTTTAAATTTCTTAAGTTCATTTTAGGCAATTATGTAACTTGTACTTTTGTTTCAGGAAATCTAGAAATGTTGAACTGGGGATTTATTTAGATTTGGTTTGGGATTTGTATGGATTTTCTTTCATCTGTTTTCTAGATAGGAATTTGCTAATCAAACATAAAAACAAATTAGCTTGTACTGCTGTCTCAATATATTTGATATAAGTTTGGGGTTTTTTTCTTTTTTATATCTCTCCCATCAGATTTGGTGACTTTGTAGATGTCAGTGAAGGCCCTCATATTCCAAGGACAAGTTTCTGTTTCCAGTATGAGATAACAGCAGCCCATAATCTTCAAACTAACCAATCTGAATTAACAAGGAGGTTCCAGGGTGTGTCCCTGCCAGTCCATTTGAAGGTAATTAATCCATTTTATACAGGTTTTCCTTCTTTACGTTAGGGCACTTGGCTTACTTTCTGGTCTTTATTGTATGCTGTGCTGGTAGCTGAACATAATTCAGAAAGGGAAGACCCACAAGGATGACTGTATTGGATATTTGGAATTTTTTTTCCTGGAATTATTATGAATGTGAAATTGGAGCTAGTAAAATTTGCATCACAGGGCCTTTGATGTTTTCTTTCAGTACTGAGAGTGTTGTTTTGGTTGTGCATTTTCTGCGTGGATATTTCATTCATGTTGCCTTAGTTGTGCATGCTAATCTTTCTTCTGAAATTGAGGCTGCTGATAGTATTTAATCAGATTTGGGAAAGAGCAAAACTTTGAATTTAGACTAATGATGAAGGATACTATTTCAAGGTCTTCCATGACACCAAAGTATAACTTAACCACAGTAACAGAAAAAGTCCTAGCACTAATCAGTTTCCAACAAAGGCTTTGCAGGTGGAGGCAGGAGACTTTCTTCTCATTCCTGTTGACCGATATGCTTGTGACAGGTGGTCTAGCACATGTGCTGTTGTCTCACTTGGGGAAGTTTTCAAGGGGCAGGTGTGCTTGGGTTCCTCACCTCATGTCTCTGTTCCCTTCCTCATTATAAGATTTTAGTTCCCATGTTTACCCACCCCCTCAATGATTCCACACAACAAATAGGTGTGATCAGCAGGCATTTATTCAAGTACTCCAAAGGAATGTGGGCAAATTGGATGCTGAAATCAGGAGCTGTAACATCCAAGTTAGAGATTGTTACGGTTTTGTGCCAGCATTTCTATACATTTGTCAGAATCTATTGTAAGATTTTATTTAATGTTTTACCTGCACTAACATTGTTTAATGACTTTTAATACAGGCTCACCACATTGTGTGGCACAAATTGCTGGAAAGATCAAAGAGGCTGGTAAGTTTCATTAGCGGTGAAGTGCAGCTCACCAAATGTAAAGATACACTGTGATAGAGGAGAATTTGAATGATTAGGGATGGGTAATATATTCATGAGCACATCTTTAGGAACTGAAATACTCACAGCTGAATTAAAATCTGGTGCACAGGAAATCTAACTGCCGAGCTGCTGCATAGTAGGTTTGAAAGGACACATGCAGACGTGTTTCTTACAAGTAAATGCAGGGATAAAATCTAATGCCACTGGGTGAAGCCTTCCCAGTGAAGGGTGAAGCCTTGGGAGTTACTGGAGATGAAAGGGAATGCTGTTTCGGTAAACTGCATAAATGCACTAGTTTGAGGGGTTTTTGCCTGTTTAAAACCTACATTGAAAATAAGTTTCTTACAAACATTCTTCTGTTAACCAGTGTTTCAAAGTTGAAATGTACTTATCCAAGAGAAGTGTTACAGTGTCTAAATAAATGCAGAAGACCAAGTTTTTAAGATAAGTGGAACTATAAAATATCATAAGCTGCATATAATCAGAGACTTGCCAGCAAAGCATGCACAGACATTGGAAATCTTCATGAGAATTAAACAGCAGATGTTTTGGAGCATTCAGATCAAATATTTTGCTTACTTTTGTAGTAAGAGAGAGAAGTGCTGCATGTCTCCTGAAACTTGTTAGCCAAGGATGTGTTCAGAGCCTAGTCCATCATATTTTGCCATAAAATGAATTTGAAGATGAGTGTCATTCAGGTTGTTTCATTTTGGAGACAGTAATTGTCTTTGTAGGCTGTGTGTTCTTGTTAAAGTGATAGTGCAAGGGGAGGATTTCCAGGATCAAGGAGAATTAAATAATTGGAAAAAATACAACAAAATCTCTGTGTGCAGGTCACTGAAGAAAAATATTTGGAAGCAGCAGCTGAACATCATGAGGCAAAAGATGGAACTGAAGAAGAAAAAACTGCATCAGTTTAAATTAACTTTAACGTCTAAATGTACATAATAAAATCTGTATTTTTACATGACATGTTCGTGCTGTATATAAATATGTCTTTTACAATTTGAATTCTGTAGAAATAAATCATGGATAAAGCTGTTATCAGAAATTTCAGTCCACTTTAAAGTTTTCTTTTAAAGGGGGTGTGTGTGTAATATTTTAGATGTGGTAACTCATCTTGCAAGTTACCCTTGTCCTTATCTGGACAGCAATTGTATGTGTCTGAATGCTGTTCTCTGTGGTTACTGCAGCTTGGCCTATAGACTGTAGTTGAAGTGGCAGCTGCAAAGGGTGTCTGTCCCCTTTACCTTGTTACAACCTCAAGACCCCTTGTTTGGTCTTCCATGAAGAAAGATTTGTTTCTCATTTCTGACCAAATGTGTTTGCTTCCTGCTGGAACTTCCTGATGGAATTCCGCTGAGTTCTTTGCCTGCTTACTGAAATAGGAAGACAAATAACAAAAAAAAAAAAAAGAGAAAACATACTCTCAGAAGCACTTAAAGGGTTACAAAAATACTATTATTTTGCTAATTTTGGTTTCCTGTCAGAATTGCAATTAGATATTGTGTTTCCAGTTCAGAAGACTCCATTCAATAGACAACTCTGCAATTGCCATTGCTTTACTAACACAAAAGTAGCAGAATACAAAAGCTGAAAAGTTGAGTTCAATATTTTCTGCTGTACCAGTGCAGTTAATTTTCCAGAATAGCACCAGGAGTGTAGTCCATTACTTGCATCCCCAGTGTAGTAAGGTTTTATTATGCATGTTCATTCTTCGATATTTAAATATGGGACTTCAATTAAATTTCACAGGTTTTTTTCTGTTGGATGATGTTTCCCAGCATCCTGTATTTTCATCTCCAGTTTATTAGAGCAGCTCTCATTATACAAGATGAGTTTTTTATTGCTTTTTGAAGTACAAATGCTTCCTGTGAATTTTATCTCAATTACTGTTTTTACTGTTAACTGCATCACTTGCCTTCTAATCAGTTGACACTGGTTTTGGAAGAGTAGGGCAGCAGTTCAGTAAAATACATTTAGTTAAGGAAATCTTACCTACCTTAATTGAACTAATAAAAAGCAAGCAAATGCTGAATGTGTCCTAGCACAGAAGAGGAAATGCAAGTGGTGAAAGTAGCTTTTTGTGAAATTGCAGAAATACTTTTAAGGGATGTGTTAAATTACATTTGTTCCTGCGCTGAGGGCAATGTAGCTGTGCAGATTTACTGGCATGCAGTGAAGTTTGAAGTCCATCAATATGTTAACAGCCTGTGACCTCTGGTTTAGTTTCCTGATACATACAACACTCAAAGTGTAGCCAGTGCCTGTTCAGAGTACCTGAAAACCTGATTCTATTCTTCCGCTTGATTAATGTTGCAGAGGACTTTTCATAATGGTATCAGATGCTTATTTTTTAAAATAAGATTCTTGATTCAAAGTTTAGGTGAAGAGTACACACACATTTTATGCATGCCCGTAAGACTCAACGATCTTTGCACTGTACTGAGCATGAAATATTTGTGTTTCTTCTTATCCTTAACATTCCCGAGTATACTTTGATTTACCTTTTGCTCTTTTCCTGCTGCAAAATTGGTTCCTGTTTTGAGGAACAATATTTGCTGGGTTTTTTTTTGTTTGTTTTTTTTGGAGGTACTTGTCATCTGTGATTAACCCAAGACCATAGCGAAATTACACCAGTGCAATATGATCTAGATGGTCTCTTTTGGATCTTAAGCCAGTTCTGTATCACCAACCCACACAGCCTCCTGTCTGTATTTTGGGAGTCCTGTTCGGAATTAATCCTGGAATCCACCACCTAAATAGGAAGGTGAGAACGCTGCTTCCCTTTAGGACATTTATTTGACCTTAGCTGGAATTTCATGTTGCAGAACTTCTCGGTGGTCCGTCTCTGGCGTGGGAATGAGCAGCAGAGCATGGGGAGTTCGCGCCGCTAGGTGGGAGCAGTGGCTTAGTGAACAGAAGGTGAAAGCTCAAACTGCCGCTAATTGGTGCTAGCTCACGTTTTGTCTTACGTGGGCTCCACGAGGCCGCTGTTGCCTTAGATGAGGTGGAACTGGAGGATGTCTTTGAGAACTGCCAGGGTTCTCATACAGGACAACAGCAGTTAAAAAAGAACTGGGTAATAATTGCACTTGCAAGTTGAACTTGCACTTCTTTCTTGCCATCAATACAGCGGTGATAGCATTTTTGTAAGTAGGAGATGGAGATTCCATTCCCTGTTCTGCCAGAGAGGGATTCAGAACCACATGTGCGGGGGAAGCATCTGTAGTTTTTTGGTGGGGATTGGATCAGAAGGTACTTTGAGTGGTCCCTACCCAATCTGTATGAAGTGATGCCACTACTAGCAAACAACTCCTGAACATTTGTTGAATGAGCATAAGAACAAATGGAAACAGTGCTCAGCTTTCATGGTGGGCATAGAGCAACAGGGGAGATCTGGCCCCTGAGCTCAGGGCTATTTCTGTGCTTTACCACTAATTGTTGGCATATAAAATGCTGAAATTGTCTACCAGACAGAATGTTACAGGAGCTAAGTTGGAGTAACACTTCCCTTCTCTCTTTGTCTTAAGGGTTTCTGAACTTTAGCTGGAACTGCAGGGTGATACCAGCCTGGTTGGCTGTTTGTGTCTGTGCTCTGACATATGCCTGGAACTATAGCTGTGCACCAAACCTAAACCTGTGGGGCAATATAAAATACCAAAATGAGCTTAGGTATGGCCAAGCTCTGTCTGGGTGTGGATTCTAGATGTGTGTGTACTGTCCAGCCTACCATGGGGTCTAGCCCAGTCTTCTCCATTGGAAGTAGCCGAGAGACTGCTGTAGGTCAGTTAAAAAAGAGACAAGAAAGTGCGTACTGTTATTTCTCTGTATTAGAGAAATAGCTGTTAGGGGAGGG
>JANRGW010049782.1:0-31488 GCA_024733675.1 Psilopsiagon aymara | reverse complement strand
GGCTCACAACAGATCTAAAAGCAGTATCTGACCCCACCACCCCCACCCCGTGGTTTGGTTTCACATATTTAAAGCTCCAAGGCTCAGTGCATGAAAAACGATGAGAGTCTTCAACAGGGTAGGAGTGGGACCACATGAGTAAACCTAAGGAGGGAAGGCAGGACAAGGGAGAGAATATGCAACACAATTTCCTCTTTCTTTTTTTTTTCCATCTTGTGTTAGCATGGATTTAGAAAGGGAAACCAGCTCATTGCCCAGCTCTGGCTTCCCAGCTCCTCCAGAGGGAGAACTTAAGGATGCCCCCAAGGCTTTAACAGTCACTGGAGGAGGAGGAGCAGTGTGGTTGGGAAAGATGCATTCCTCATCACCTTACCTGGGCTGGGTGCTGGGACAGTAATGGGTAATAGTGCCCCCCCCCCATCTCATTACCCATTTGGTAGAGAGATCTACTCCATAGCTTGCCTATGAGAATATCATTTCCTTTCCTTTGCTGTCCCTTCTCTGCAGGCATCGGCATGCTCACATGACGAGATGTGGCCCATGCTGTGTGATCAGTTGTGCTTTCAGGGCTGAATGATGTGTGTTGTCTGCTGCTGAGATCTGCAGGGAGCAAGGCTGGGTATCTGCTAGATCCCTGGAAGCATCCCTGGAAGCAGCTGGGAGAAAAACACTGCCTGCCCTGGAGGCAAGGCTGGGGGAGGTAGAACTGCAGGTAGACAGGCAGGGGTGATGCTCTGCTCCTGACTATCAGCGACCACCATGCTGTGACTGTCTCCAGCGGAGCGGTGTTGGGAGCTTGGTGGCCTGTCAGCTCTGCACAGGCTGGGCAGGAGAGGAGTGTAGAAGGCAGAGGGTGAGACAGTCCTTTTCACTCTGCTCAGTGGTCTTTATTTATTCTTCAAACTTGCAGCTGGGAAGCACAGAAGAGGAATAAGGAAACTTCATTATCTATCTCTCGCTGACAAACCAAAACATCCTTTGGCAAAAGTCCTGACGCGAGTGCTGTGAATGCCACATCAAATATTTAGAGCATTAATTAGCAGAGAGAGTATCATGCCTTTCATTTTCTGGTGCTTATAAGTAAGAGAAGTGACGTCCTAGACAGCCAGCACCTCGTACCTTCCCCTTTGCAGATGTCTGCATCCACGCACATCTGAGTAAGGGGAATGACAAAGCCGCACACCTCCTTCCTTAGGCAGCAGCGGTACCCTATAGAGTCTGTGCCATAACTGAAACGAGCCTGATTAAAGAAGCAAAAACAAGCCAGGTGTTGTGCAGAAACTGTATAATTAGCACTTTGTACTGACTATTTTTCTATTTCTTTCTTTTTGCTTAAACCCTGGACTTTTTTTGCTTTTTAATTTGCTAATCATCTCTCGTGGTGGCTGAGTACAGAGCCCTCTATGCGCTTTTACCTTTTGATGTTAACATAAGAGAACTCTTGAATTTCAAAGAGCTTGGTGGGTATTTGAAAGAATAAAATGCGAAAGCCGCAGTGTAATCAAAGCTCATTATGGTTATTCTTGGTGTGATGCCTCTCTTCCTACATAATTAGCCATTTTGGGTTGTTGAAGCAGTTCATTTTGGCGGGCATTTTCTCTCTGCACACTCTGTCTGATTTTGATAATTGTGACCTTTGTCCCTTTTGATAGTTTATTATACTCCCAAAGGTGGTTTTTTATCTCTAACAAGACGCAGTATGTTGCCGTAGAGAGAATTAACGGGCTCATGAGTTCCCGAGGACCCATGTCCACAGTCACCTCTACAAAGCAACCAGTATTCTGGGTGATGACCAAAAACATACCAGCCTTTGGCCAGAAGGTGACTTTTGCACTGGTCTAGATATTTCATTAATAAGCACCATCCATGCTCCCTGTTGTTTATCTTGCTTGGAAGAAAAGGGAACCTGACCTGTACATAAAGAAAGTGGGTCTTATGGGATGTACGTGGATCATGTGTACATGTGTGCCATATAATACAGTGTGTTACAGGTAGTGGCAGTGATTATCTGTCATAGTAGAATTAACTACTTGGCTTTAATTATAGATTCTGACACTTCAGATGCTGATTTTTTTTTAATGGGGTGGTTGGACAGGGCTTGAAACAACCTGGTCTAGCGGAAGGTGTCCCTGCCCATGGCAGAGGGTTGGAACTGAATGAGCTTTAAGGTCCCTTCCAGCCCAAACCATTCTGTGAATCTATGATTTATTTAGAGATGAAATTGATGGATTAAATGCTTACCTCTGGGTAGGTGGAAAAGATCCCAGCAAACTGCTGAGGAGGACACAGAAAGGACCTTACAATGAAATTCTTCATGTCTGCATCTTCATAGCGTCTGCTAAATCCAGTGAAACACAGAAAATTTCAGCATTATCTTTTCCAGATAATTCAGCAGTGACTCTGGTCTTAATGGGTTGAGTAAGCGTAAGCACTTTCTGTACTAGAGGCATGAGTTTTCATTTCAATGGTAGCAGGTCTTTTGGCAATTTAAAGGAGAAAGCGTGATCTCTGGCTTAACAGAACTTAAAAGCTGGTTTGATTTGTTGAAATACACCCATCACTGCAGTATATCTACCTATGTTTGATTTCAGGGGAAAAAAGTCTATAAATAACAGAAGGACTTCAAAGCACTATAATATTGTCTTCTGATTTTACCCATATAATGGGAGAAAAAAGCCGTGTACACACATATGAAAGAAAAGAAAGTGTAATAAAAAAATCAAAGCTGAGCAAAGGCACAAGTAATAGAAAAGCTGCCTTTGAATTGTTAAAAGTGCTTTTATAGTCTATCTGGAAAAGAAAAGGAAAAAATCCTTGTAATGTCAGAGACTCGCAGGATTTCGTGCCTCTGTTTCCCTTCCTCTCTGAGGGGCATTGATAATCTCCAGTGTTTCCAGTGGCATGGGTGCTTTACAGTGTGATTAATAGAGCTCAGGTACGAAATGCATTGGAGATGTGAGTTTGGTTTTGCTGAGAAGCTGGCACGCTTGCTTTGGCTGCATCGGGAAGCTGGCTGTGGTCACGGCATTTCAGCCTTTGCTGTGCATCTCTTTGTGTCTGCATCAAGTGGCCCAGAGTTTTGTGGCAATTTTGAGGCTTTCAGGTGTCTGTGCACAGACTTGTAAGGGCTTTAATGAGCTGTAAGCCTGCTGGAAACAGTGGACATTTGGTCCCTTAGAGCTGTGGTAGACCCAGCCTTTGGACCACCCTTGCCAGGGCTGTAGTGGTACAGGGGGAGGTGGCTGACACTTCCAGGGGATTCTGCATCACCTGTGGTAGTGTCCGTCATTAGCTCCATGGAAGAACAATGGTTCATGGAGCCAGAGCAGTCCATGGAGGCATTCTTCGCTTGTCAAACAGCATGCTGACTTTTTCTCCCTTGTTCTGGTCCACCCTCTGCCTCCTGCTGATGGCCATCATTGGCATCAGGGGACATCTTCCTTGATATACAGAGTGGCAAGCAGAGACACAGAGTTGGCAGCAAACTGCCTGACCTGGGAACAGTGTGAGCCTGCAACTGAGCTGAGGTTGTGCTGCACGTCTCCCCAGCCCCACTCCTTGAAAACCATCCATGCTGGGGTTTCTTCCATAAGAGGTGCCCTGAGGGGAATTCCTCTAAAGCACGGAGAAGTGCTTAGAGCCCAGGTCTGCAGCCAGTGCGGTGAGTTTAGTTGAGTTATCCTTGCTGGTAGCAGCAAAAGCAGGATCAGCCTCTTTGTAACCACCTTTCTTTTGTAGAGTTAAGCCCTGCGTTGTGCTTCTGGCAGCTGAATCTATAGGGTAGACTTGGTGAAGGCAGACTCTGAATATTCAAGCTGCCCGCTGCCTCCCTGCTCTCAGTGGGTTATTTATTTATTTTGCTGACTTTTTTACAAGCCTGCTTCTTTCCAGCAGGTTTCACCAAGTTGGGTTTCCAGGCAATCAGCGCTTGTTAAATATTCCACTGAGCATGATATTGCTCTCCTGTCTCTCTGTACTGACGCTTAGCTGCAGTAATTTGCTGAACTCAGCTCTTGCATACGGGGATTTTCTTTAAAAATAACAAACCTATTAATAATAATAATTAAAAACCACTTGACAGGTATGAACAGCACATCTAAATTGTTCTGTGTGCCTCCGTGGGATCAGGGAGTGCAGCTGTTTTTCCTAATACTTAGAGCAGGCAGTGGGTGTTGGTGAGGCAGCACTGTCTGACTCTGCCTTAGTGATGCTGGGGTGGCCACAGCAGCTCTGGGATGTAGGGCTCCCACCATGATTGCTGCTTAGGGGACAGCAGCTTCCTTTTCCTCACCACCCCAACCTTAACATGCAAGGCATCCGAAGTAGGGGAAAATAATGGCTTTTGCCAAGATCCTGAAGCTGAAGGAGGCAGGGATTGTGTTTACAGGCAAAGTGATTCTTGGAAGTGATTTTTGAGGAGCTGCCAGCCTTACCCTCTCCAGTCTAAGATAAAATCCCCTTTATTCAGATCTCTGCTGGGAATTAAAAACAAGCAACCAAGGAAAAAAATACCTTGGAGAGAGGATCCATTTCCACCATCTGCTGTGGGATGTCCTGTTCTCCTTCCAAAGAACTCCAGCTCAACTCTTTTTCACTGGAGGGTTGTAATTCCAGCACTGATGTGGTGGGGGTACACCAGCACAGGCAGCAGGTACCTGGCAACAGACACAGATACTCCAAGGGTTGGGTGGGCTTGGGGTTTTCCATCAAGGAGGTTTCCTAGGAGTTACGCAGCCCTTTGGCTGAATGGCCTCAGATATCTGGGGGTGATGCCACGAGACCCCTCCTGGTTCCTGCCTGCTGGGCTGGTGTCTCCGGAGCATCCAGGTCCTCCAGAGGTGCTGCCCTTTGGAGCTCTCTTGACCAAGGGTCTGTATCAGTGATGTGGTTTTCCCGGACTGCCAGGCTTTTCACTGAAGCTCTGGGAGCCTGAGAACTCAAGGAAGCCTGTCCATAAGGAGCTGGAGATACTGGGGGCTTCAGGGGTGTCTGCTCTCTTATGCCAATGGCAGGTTTGAAGGCGTTTCCTAACCCATTCCAGAAAGCAGATTCAGGTGTGAAATTTGGGGCTATTTTAAATCGTGTGTGAAAAAGGCACCACTTTCATGACAAAGGCTGGAAAAGCCTGTGCAACCCAACTGGCATTACCAAAGCCCAGGTCAAGCGCTTAGGAGATTTTGGGGCTGCCCTGAGGTTTCTGCTTCAAGAAATCAGGCTTGACCCTTTGCTGGGTGCCAAGGCAGGATTTCAAGCACATGTAATTCTGGTGACCTCTGTGCCATGCAAGAAAGGGTGAGAACAGCTCCCAATTTTTTAATAATGATAATAATAAAAAAGCCCCACCCTTGGGGGCATAATTAAAGGAAGGTTGTAGCTTGCAGCCACATTTCACAGTGTCTGTCCATCTGGAGGGAGCTGTGATCCACATCCTCTCTTTCATTAAATAGGTGGCCTCCAACCCTGCTCTTATCCTCTTGGCAGTGTCTGAAACACAATCAGCTCACGCATAAAAACAGGAGTTGTCCAACCACAGCTGTGAGCGCTGTAAAGATGGGTTTGAGCTGGGTAATTTTCTCTGTGTTGGCCCCGCTGTTGGCAGACACCATATCATTAGCTGTGGGAGAGGTGGCAGGGTGACGACAGCTTTGCTGTAAGCCCCGTTAGGAGACTTGGAGTGATGTGCATGTTGCTGAAAAGCCAGTGTCTCCTGGCTTTATGTGGTGCTCTGCTTTTACTCACAAAGGCAGTAAGGGGAATCTCAGCTATTACTGAGCGCTTGGCTCTTTGATCAGTCTTAGGGATCTGGTAGTAGGGCGCTGTAGGTTACTGGGAGGTGGTGGAGGGTGGTTTCTGGGTCTTATCTAGTATATCCTTTCTGGAAATCCAAGCCTGGTCTTCTGTGCTTTGGCAGGTATCAGTTCTTAGGCTTTTCCACCCCATTTGTCTGGGTTGTTGAGTTGGTCAAGCACTGTCATGGATTTTCTCTCTTCATTCTTTAGTGTGCTGAACCGCACCCCAGTGCACCTCGTCCATGAAATCATACTAGTGGATGACTTCAGTGATGATCGTAAGTGACCCTTTCTATCTTAAAAGCCAGGGGGCAAACCGAAAGAGTCTGTGAGAGTGGGATTTATGCTGAGAGGGGAGAGAGCTTGTTGAAATGGAAGGAAATGGAGCACTCTGTAGGTGTGGAGAGCAAGGTCTGCATTGCCATGCAGAGAATTCAAATTCCAAGTGATCAAACCTCTTCTCATGAAAGTAATACAAGAAAAGCACATGGCAGATGATTTTTATGCCCAGTAGACATGATCCAGTCCTGATTGTTGTATCCTACCGCAGCCATAATATCCTTGGTCTGTTTTTCAGCTGCAGCCAGGAGCAATTCTGGGTTGACCGCACTGGTATTGCACAGGGTAATGGTAGTCTGGCCCTCTTGATGTATGCATATGTTCTGCATACGTTTACGTAGGTGGCCAGCAACTCTTGATTTCTTCTTCACCCTCTTTTCACCCATGTAAAGAGGATTTCCTGTGTGGGTTGCCAACTTCTGAGATACCGTTACATAAATAGCGCTGTACACCACAGACAGCCCACGTCCTCCTGCCATTCTCTCCTGGTTAATAGCATCACTCAACTGAAATCAATAGGTCTGATCTCCAGCAGAAGTCAATATCTGAAGCTCCAGGGAACCACCCCAGCTAAAGACCTTGCCCAGTGATGTGGACAAGTGGAAGATCCAGGTGCTTGAGAGAAAGTGCTCAAAAAACCTCTCAGGTATAAAAAGGATGATAAAATAAACCTAGGCTGAGCGGTTCATGGCACTTCCATTTCAAGAAGCTGCAAAAAGTAGTCATTTACTAGGAAATGTGAAAACAAAGCCAGAGAGGTATAAAAGGGGGGGGGAAAAAAGAGCTACGCTTTACTCTTGGATGTTATAAATAGGCACTGCTTTGGAGAGCGTTAGGGACAGATTTCACACGAGACCCACTTCTCAGCATCAGCACCTCCCTGGGAAGGCGCTGAAGCCAGGGTAAGGGGCTGCAGTCATTATGGTGAGCTTTGGAGTGACTCCAGTGCATGGGGGCCAGAATGGAAAGTCTGGGAAGGCGCAGAATGGAGTAAAGGAGAAGGCACAAGGGCTTGAGCTGCCCTGGCATACAGCAGAGCTGCCTTTTTGAAGGGTGAAGGGACTAAATACCTGGTATTTGGCTAAACAGACAACGCATTTGCCTTCCTGAAAGGAGAAAGGTTTGTGGGAGTGCAGCTCCCCTCTTCCTCGGTGGCATGTGCTGGGGAGAAGATGCAGGGCTGTGTTTAAACTCATCTCAGGGCACCAGTGGGGAGCCTGTGTCTCATGTAACTTAGGGCAGCCCCTTGGCTATTGAAATCAGTGCTGCTCGGCTGTCTTACATCTTCTTTCCTGCGATAGCCAGAGTCTGCTAGCATCTATTCTGCATTCATTTACATAAAACACAGGTATTTGCATAATATGCTATGCACACATGGTCAGTTCTTTCCCTGCAACCCAAGCAATCAGTGCTTTTATACCATACCCAGTCGTGTCTTGTTTCTCACTTCTCTCTGCCTGCTGACCTTTTATTTGCTGGGATGCAGACGTTCTGCATGCGGGTTCCCACTGTTCCCAGCAAATTTCCATTTTAGGTCTGTAGCCAGCCCCTGCCACTTCTGCTCCTTTGGTATGCACAGAGCAACACAGGTCTATACCTGTGTTGTTAGGGATATGGACATGCTGGTGTCTCATCCACAGAGATTGCTGGAGGGGATGAAAGTGCTCGGTGGTGTGTGTGGGCACAGGGCGTGAGCGCAGGGGAAGGGACACATGTGCGTGTTTGGTGCTGAGGAAGAAGAGTGGTGGGAGGCATGATGGGGATGTGGAGGTCACAGCTTGAGTGTGTGGAGGTAGAGGTGGCTCTGATGGGTGCATCTGTCTGCAGACCCAGCTCTGGCATCCTCCAACTTGCTGAGAGAAATCTGGGTGAGGAGGGATGCTGGGGCTGCAGGAGGCACCAGAGTAAGAGCAATGGCAGCAACTGAGTGTGTGATTGCAGGACCAAACTAGCTCAGGTGTGAGTAGTTATTGGGCCTTTCTGCCCCATGGACCTGATGCCCAGGGCATGCGTAGCCCCCAGTCCACTCGCAGAGTTCTCTTTGACCATCCTTTTCTCCTCACTGAGTGCTCACAGGCCACCTCAGGAAGCTGCTGTCCTGCCAGCCAGACATTTATCACACAGCTTTGCATTGCTCTGCAGCTACTAAAAATAATGATTTGAATTAATGTGCAAAAAGTCAGGTTCTGACCCCAACCAAATCTCTTCTACGCTGATTTTACAGAGTATTTCAGTGAATCTGCTGGGTTTTCACGAGTTTAATGAAAACTGCTGTTCTGCCAGTGCTGATTTACGTAGCATCAGCCGAGGGGTAAGGCTGTTGTGCCCCAGCAGTGCCACCACCCTAATAAATCATCAGCCAGTGTGGGATGGGATCCTCTTCCTACTGCCAATCTCCCCTAGGACCACTTCTGCTGGCAGAGCCACCACGAGGGCTAAGGGTGACATGTCCTCCCTTTGTGTTTCCCAAGCTGATGACTGCCGCTTGTTGTGCAAGCTCCCCAAGGTGAAGTGCTTGCGGAATGGACGGCGAGAAGGTAAGAGCTGTCTGCCCACCACCCAGCTGGGAAACACAGTTTTCAGGAGGTGGGAAGGTGATGGAGCCATGAGGAGCTCCGTTGAATGGGTGACAAGGGTGGTTAGTGGCCCCTGCGATAGGTGGGGGGGCTGATAAAAGGAGATGTGATAAAGGGCTGTGATTTGAAATGGATCCTCCCCCTCTTTCACTGGAAAAGATGGGATATTAAGATATCCAGCGGGGCTCAGCTGTAGCTTATTAGCCAGAAAATTAGAACAGGCAAAATGGAGCCCCGGGTCTTATGCTTAAAGATGTTTGCTCTGATGAAGGAGAAGAGATCTGCTCCTGCTGCTTCTGTGGCTTTTTTTGTTGGGTTTTGTTTTTTGGGGGTTGGGTTTTTCTTTTTTAATAATTAATTATATTTGAAAGATGAAGAAGGGCTCTATGGAGGATGAACGTGTGTGCTGCGCTGCTGCTGGCAACCTTGTGAGATGTTTCCAGCTGCCCATAGTCTGAATGGCTGTTTTTAAGTCCCGCTTTGAGACATTAGGAAAATAAAACAAAAGTCAAAGAAGTTTTTCCATGCTGAAAATCAAAGGTGGGAGCCCAAGTGTGTGTTGGGTTGGGGAAACTGAGGAGCAGGAAGGGTTTGTCTGTGGGTTCTCTCTGCAGAAGGTTTCAGCTCTGCATGCCTGGGATCAGGGTGGCATCACCCTCAATGTAAGAGATACGTCTGCTTTGGCAGGAGGGTAAGAGAAGTCTCCACAGATCTGCACCTCCTTCCCCCCTTTCTCTCCTGTGTTTTGAGTAGCACAGCCTGGAGGGTTTAGCTCACTTAATTCATCACTAAAGCTGTACCCCTCGGGACCTGCCAGGATTTGGGGAGGGCTGAGGAGGGTGCAACAGATCATGCTTACCTACAATATCTTAGAAGTTGCATTGAGAGACATGGGACCGCCAGGCTTTGTTCTTCTGTCTCTCTCCCTCCTGCTCAGGGGCTGCTCCTTGACCCTTTTCCTCTAGGGAACTTTAATATGAAAGTCAGCAAACTCCTTCTGTATAGACCTGATGTGTGGCTGCTCCCTGAAACTCTGTCTCTCTGTATCTATCACCATCTCCCCTTATATTACCACTTTTGACTTCATCAAGAAGCTCTGCTCCCCTTGAACAACCTGCGTGTCCTTTTGTTTTCCAATGGACCATCTCCTTTCTTACATTGCGGTTCACTTGAGCACTGGCAGCAAGCAGCAGGAGTGTTGGAAAACCAGTTGATTCCTGTATAAGTAGGAACAAAGCATCTTTAAGAGCAGTGATCTTGCCAAAGTCTCATGTGAAACTTATATATGCAGCTTTTTTCCATTACCTACCTTGGTTCATTTCTTTCTTTCACAAACACACACAGCAATCCATCTCCAGCTCCAAACAACTCTGAATTCACTGTTAGGGCCCTGATGAGGCAAGCAGACTCTTAGCACCTTGAGAGCCAACCCTCTTCCTTGGTGGAAAATATGTTCCCATTGGGCTGTACAAAATCAGTGCCCTCAGGGTGGGAGAGAGATCTGGGGGTCACTGAGACATGGATAGGGGTGCAATAGCGGAAAGCCTAATTCTGGCATGAGGTGATCCCACTCTTGACTCCCCTGGCCCATTCCCCACAGACTTACTTCTATGTTAGATTTATTATCTGCAGGGGGTTATGAAAGCATTTTGGGTCACATTTTGCCCCAAAAGCAAAATAGAAATAATAGACAGCAGAAATAATAGTGCAAATTAAGGGTTGGTGTAAATGCCATAAATCATTATGGTGAGCCCTTGGTGGAGCCCATTGTTTTCTTTGGTGATCTTGGGAAATTGTTGGAGTGTTGCAGTGCCAGGAAGGAGGCAATGAAGCTAAGCCATGTTTTATCTGAATGGGATTTAGATGGGTCAAAACTCAGGAGGTGCATGAGTGCTGGAGGCACCCAGGGACGTTGCCCAGCTATGTGGGTGGCAGCTGACTTAGTGTGTTCCTGAACAGGTCTGATCCGATCCCGAATCCGAGGGGCAGATGTGGCACAAGCAGGAGTCCTGACCTTCCTTGACAGTCACTGTGAAGTGAATAAGGACTGGCTGCTCCCTCTGCTGCAGAGGATCAAAGAGGTGAGTGATCCTGAGAGACCAGGGCCACCCTCAGGAGACACAGTCTTGCCTCCTCTTCCCTTTTAATGGGCATGACCACCCAACCATAAACCAAATGCATGTAGGCATCTGAGTAAGGAAACAATGAGCTTTTAGGGTGCAAAGTGGCCTTTTCTGGTCTTCCTACACCCAGCACCCAGGTGGGACCATCTCTGCAACAGGGAAAGTTGGTGGGACAAGGTACAGTAGGTCTGTAACTGGCAGGCACATGTTGAGTGGTGAAAGGGGAATACATGGGCAGTGCTCCAGCAGCATTTTTAATTAGGCTCATGTAAAATGCTCAGTGCTGATGATTTAAGGGAGTGACGGCTCCTTGAATAGGGGCTGAATTTAATTTCATGCAAATTAAGCACTAATAAATTGATTTAATAGGATTTAAATTCTGCTGATTTCAGAGCAGACAATGACATTTGCCTTTCGCCGCTGGTGATTCTCTCCCCAGATCTGTGCACAGAGGCTCTGGGTGCCTTGTCACTTGAGTCAGAGGGAGCTCTGTGCTGGTGACCTGCTGGCACAGTGCAGGAGATGAAGTCTTTAGCTCCAGCATGGGCACATGCTCCTTTGCCTTTGCTGTGCCTTGTTCCTCCACCCTTGCTACACCTCTGGCTCCTGATTGCTAGTATTTATTACTCAGTAATTTTGGAACTATTGAATTATGTTGATATAAGATCAACTGAGGGGCAAGGGGAAGTCAAGGCAGCGGGTCATGGTGAAACCTGTTCAGCTGACATTCATGGTGCTCCTCATCCAAGGTGTCTGTTTTCCACGCCTCCATATGAGATAGCTGTGCTGACTGGGTTGTGCATCCCTTGTGTGCAGCTGCGATGGGAGAGGGGAAAGTGGGACACAGCACTAACTCAGGTCCCTCTGCAATGGTTGCAGGCAGTTGGTACTTCTCATGCTCATAGTGCAGCCAGAGCTGGAGAGGTCCCAACCTTGGTTTTTAGGCTGGGCCAAAGTGTGGCTGATAGATGGTGATATAGTGAAAATGGCCCTTTCACATTATTGATTGCAGCTCCAGTGGCATTAGGAGAACATGTGCTATGATACCTCACTCCAGCCTTGTAGCTGGCCTGTCTTTAGGTGGGATGCACCAGTAAACTTCACTGCATCAGTTGTTCTGAGCTTTTTGAGGGCAGGCTTCTCTCACTCTCTGCTGAAGCCCTGCTGTATGTCAGTGAGGAATATACAGAGCAATTGCCTCTTTCCCAGGCAGAGATTTTGACATGTTTTAGCAGAAGGGCAATAGTGGCAGCAGGAAGGGGACAGGCAGACCTGCTTTCATGTGCAGCTCCAGCACTGTGCCCCACATTCAGTGTCTATGGTGTGGGTGAATGCAGATGCCATGTGCAGTGTCACCATAGGAATTTCACTGCATCATGGTCTGTATAGCATCCAAGACGCGCATCATGCCCATGAACTTATTTTCTCTTCTGGGTTTAATCTCTGTCTGGAAGCAAGGCAGTCTGTAAGCTTGCACTGCTCATGCTATCTTCACTCTGCCCAGTGTCTTGCAGCCTCAGGCAGCAAGGAAGACTAACTATGAAGAGCGTTGAGGGACTTGCAAAGCAGGTGGGGTCCTGCTTGCTTCCTTTTTTTAACTGCTTGCAAAAGCTGCAGGATAAGGGCAGAGTCCTCCGTTTTCTTCTTCCCAGGCCCACCATACCCATCTCTTCCATCAGGGTTAAAATATCGATCAATGAAGTGTATGAAATGTTACTGCTGCCACCTTCAGGCTGTGCTCAAGAGATGGCTTTCCTGTACGACTGCTGCCGTGAGCATCAGCTGCCTAGAAAGAGCATTTTCTGACTGTGATACTCCTGGGAACAGTCTGCTTTGAGTTAATGTGATTTAAGTTTGAAGCAAAAGAGCAGTGAGTGCCTCGAAGCACACCCAACACTTTCAGCAGCACCATGAGCATCATTTCTCTTTCATGTGCACAGCCAGAGCAGCTATTCCTGCAGCTTTCTGTGGCGGAAAATCCCAGAGCCTGTGTGTGCCACCATGCACCCATGTGAAGGTCCCCCTCAAACCCCACGGTGAACTTTCCCACCAGCCAATGGCATCCCCCCTGTCTGACGCTCACTCTTCAGGTGTAGGCAGCACATGCCAAGCTTATGGATTTGGAAACAAGCAGGACTAGAAAGTGTAAGACAAGTGATGGCATGTGGAGGAAGAGAGAACATCTCAGACCTGTGTCTTGGAACGTGCATGTTCCAGGGAGCAGCAGTGACAGTGGGTGTTTTGCACCAGCATGTTTGCAAGTGTATGATTGTGAATGCGTGGGCACAGGCTCTTGTTTTTACTTATGCAACAAATAAAGCCATTAATGGTGCATTTCCACTAAATAACTCTTCATAAAATGTAATTATGCAGCCCAAGGTGTTTTTGCAGTATGACTCAACGAGCTCGCCCCAAAACAGGATTTACAAATGGCAATAGGATGAACCAGTGGATGAATCCCCACTTCCAGCTCAAAACACTCCTCTGCTGCAGGTGAGAGGCAGCCTGACCCTCTCTACCTGATGCTTCTGTGGGGCCAGAGAAGCAGCCCTTGACCATTACGAGGTCATGATATAGAGATTGTGAGACAAACTGGAGTCAAGGTTCTTTTCCAAGGTTGAAATGTACCTGTTGTCTTCAGGATCACTTTCAGATTCTTATCCTGTTCATTTAGTTCCATGATTTGATTTGTTTGAGAAGTGTATTGGAAAAGTGAATTCTGAGGTTTTTTAGAATTTCATGTGAAAGGGGATTGAAGATTCAGGTGTTGTTAACAGTAACATGTGCTGGCATGGCAGGGTAGAACAAAAGCCAGAAGGCTGAAGCTGCCTATAATGAGATCTGGTGCTCAACCCAAAATTAATCATAGCAACAGTGCTGTGCTCTTGAGCATGCTGGGCTTTTCTTTACAGGGTTACAGAGACCTTCATGAAAGCTGAGTAAACATAAATGTGCTCAGGATGTGGCAGGGAAAGTGAGGCAGGGGAAGGCTGCACTGCTGAAGGCTAATATTTTGCAGTAATGCTGTCAGCTGAGAGGTAAAGAGGATTTTCTTTCATGAAGGTGTGCCATGCAATACACAGGAATGGAAGATACTTGAGGGACAAGTTTTAAATGAGTAGATATGAACCTTTCCCTGCAATGTTCAGCATCCAAAGCAGATGCTTTGCTTAAAACCTTTCCCTTTCCTTCAGGCAACTAAAGGATGCTTGGCTATACTGCCGGGGTGGGGGGGCACTGTGCAGCAGCTATAGTGGGTTTGAAATGCTCATTGCACTTGGACATGACTTGAGTTTCCCCATGCAGTATGTAAGTAGAGCAGACCTTGCCCTTTCAGTAAGATGTCTGACTTGCCAAAAGTCATGTTAAGACCCTCGTGTTAACAAACATGAGGTTGGTTTTGGAAATACCAACTATTTGTCATGCTTATTTGGAAAACCTGAGCTCTAGTCCAGCTCCCAGCTCCTGGCCTTTGGTTGCTTCTTCCTACAGTTGCAGTTGAGTACTTCCTTATTAGGACAAATTTCTAAAACAGAGTGTTTTCTGAGGGAGAGAACAAACCTGTGGTGCTCAGAGGCTTTCCTTTGCATGGCTGTGAAAAACAATTTGATCTGGCAAGGGTGAAGGCTTGAAGTGTGAGCTATAATTGGAGTTCGGGGTTTTTGAAAGGAAAAAGGGAGATAAGAGACCAGTGAAAGCTGTCAGAGCCTCTTCCTCCTGTAGATCT
Organism: Psilopsiagon aymara; assembly: GCA_024733675.1. Lineage (NCBI taxonomy): Eukaryota > Metazoa > Chordata > Aves > Psittaciformes > Psittacidae > Psilopsiagon > Psilopsiagon aymara. The sequence goes on along the minus strand of JANRGW010049782.1, from coordinate 16,934 downwards.
TTTTGTTCATAACTGTTTGTATAATCTCTTTGCCCATAACAAGATGTTCATTAAATCACCACCAACTCTTTTAAATAATTCAGGTCTTTTTTTTAACCCTTTCACACCATTGGCAAAACTATATCTGTATCCCCATAGATTATATATTTAAAAAATAGCTGTATTTGAGAAGCTTGCCTGCCTATGGTTTTTGTCTGTTGGTTCCACTGCTTGTTTGTCGCCTGACTTCTGAAATCCAATAAAACATATTTAAGGGAGGCAAAAGGGGAATACATTGCTGAATTTGCAGAAGATAGATGGAGCTTTGCATTCAGCTGAGTCTGGCTCCAAGTACATGTGCAGCCTGCACAGGGAGAGGCTGTGGGTGAAGCAAGTCAGCAAGAGATGCTAGCTCATGCAGTCCTCTTTCCCAGAAGGGACAGTGCCTGCCTTTCCAATGTCTCTTGCCATCACGCCCCTGGCTCCCAGCAACACCTCTACCTCTCGGTGCTGCTGCCATTAACTCCTTGGTTCAATGGATATGATGGCTGAGGAAGAGGAGTCAGTGATGGGCATGTGGCCCTGATAAACCTGAATAACACCAACATTTCCAGCCACCTGGTGTCCTCAGGAGTTTAGAGAATCCCTGGACCAATTTGAGTGGTCTGATCTGAAGCCATGGTTCATCTTCTGCTTTCCAGGATCCCACCAGAGTGGTCAGCCCTGTTATTGACATAATCAACTTGGACACTTTTGCCTATGTGGCGGCTTCCTCGGACCTCAGAGGAGGTAAGTCCAAGCCATATGCATGGCTGGTAGGCATCCATGCTGTGGTGTGAACATGCACTGGCTCAAGGAGCTGGTGACTCTGCACCACATGGCTGCCTCTTGCTGTCTAGTGAAAAGCACATTAGCACTCCTCAGTGCTCCCCACTGGCTGTTTTCAGGCTATTTTAGAGACAGATAAGGAATGGTCTGTGCTACAGTGGGTAAGGCGGTCAAGCAGGAAACAAGGGTCATCTAGAAGTCACCCTTGGCAGCACTGAAAGGCGGGCTGCTGACAAGAGGAGATGGGCGATGTCTAGGCAACAAATGGAGGACGCAACTTTAGTGCTTATTAGTATGCCTGTGCTATTTGTAGCACACAATATCCATCAGAGCGTGTATCTATGTGCACAAGGGAACAAAGTGAGGTTTCAGCAGCAGCTTTAATTCTGACTTTTCCTGCCTTTGGAGTGCTTGACTTTGCAATTGTAATGCAATATGTTGTTTCTGGTTCATATGCAGTAGTAAAATGTATTAGTCATTGGACTCTTCTCCCAAGAGCTACATCTCCATGGCTTAAGTAATTTGAAAGTGGGGAAAATACTCCATCAAACTTGGCTTCTGCAGCCTGCATTGCTTCCTAATTCATACCCATTTCTAATTTCCCCGTGGTACTTCTTTACTGTGGTTTTAGGTTTTGACTGGAGTCTGCATTTCAGATGGGAGCAGCTTTCCCCAGAGCAGAAAGCCAAACGACTTGATCCCACCGAACCCATTAAGTAAGTCAAGAGGCAAGAGGAGGCACCTGGCACAGGAACAGGCATCTTATCTGGCACCCTATGTGTGTTACCATGCACCGTAGCAGTGTGATACTCCTTCCAGGACAGCTCTGAACTTCTAATACCTATAGTGAGCTCCTGGCTAGCTCGGGTTTTGCAGTACAGCTTCACCTCCCAAAACCTGGGAGCACTGCCTGAGGGTGCTACAAAGGTAGAAAGAGTCTGTTTATGGTTTGCTGAATATGATTAGAGAAAATCCCAGTGCTCTACACTCCTGCTTCTCTCAGCTCAACAATCACTTAAAATAAGGCAGTGTCCTCACCCCACTCGATACAAATGTGACTGTCTAGTGCAGCACTGCTTCTCCTTAGGATGCTGCTGTTAACAGGAGCTGTCACTAGCTTCCCAAAGGCTCTTCTTGTTTTCCTAGTTGTCCTGCCATGTAGGGCACTGTGGAGACTAGCCTGGATGCAGCAGTCACCCCAGCTCCTCCCAAGCCTCTGCTAAGGCATCCACACTGTCTGCCAGCATGGAGGGGTTTGTGCTGAATGGCAAGTCTCGAGACATCTTCTGGGTCTGCCCTCCCCTCCTCCATAGACCTTCGCTGTGCAGTTTTCTTGGCTAATCCAAGGAATGAAAAATAACCCTGTTTTGAAATAAAGATCACACAGCCAGTGATGGCTTTTTAAAAGCCCTTCTGAATTGGCTCTGCCTTCCCCTCCCCAGTGGAATGGTGCTCTTAATAGGCTGGCTTCAGGCAAAACAGCCCGTTTGAGTGAGTAACCCCCTGCAGTAAGTGCATTTGTGATGCTGAAGCCTACAATCAGGGCTGTGAACTTGGGGCTTGTAGGAGTTCTGCTGATGGGTGCATCAGCCAATCATTAAGTGCCAGGCAATTTAAGATTGACAGTGAAATACCAAGGCAGCTGAAAGAAAGACTCAGATGCATTTCGAAGGATGTTGTCCTTGTTTGGTGAGAAGGAGATGCCTAGGTAGCATCCCAGTGGTGGAAGAGGCAAAGGCTGCTTCTGGGCATTCAGGTGCTGCAGCAGTGTTTGAGAGTGTGTCCCCTCTTCCTTACCTGTTCTGCAGGACTCCCATCATTGCTGGGGGGCTGTTTGTGATTGACAAAGCCTATTTCAACCACCTGGGGAAGTATGACAGTGCCATGGACATCTGGGGTGGGGAGAACTTCGGTGAGTCACTTTTCTTCCTCATATGCCTTGAAGTGTTGTCTTCTCTTCGTGAGTCATGCCAGCTGGATACAAGGTCATTTTGGACTTCGCCTTGAATGCTTTGCATGGTTTCTCTCCCATTCATAAGTTATGGTATCACGTGAATAAGGGACCTATGAGTGATGTGAAGTGAGCAATTGTTTGTACTCTCTGCTTTCCATGCTGCTTTGATTTTCCTATGTGTAAATCACAGAGTTTTCAGCTTTGGTATTACCAACAGATGAGAACACCTAATGCACCCTCCTATACCTTCCTGATCTTATTTTTCTCATTAATAAGCAAAGTCATGCCTTATTCCTTTGTCTGATGACAGCATTTGGAAACTATGAACCGAGGCACCAGTGCCTCCCTGAATTCACAGAGTGTTTGCAATAGGAGCTCCACTGGCACTCTGCAAGCAAAGTAAATGGCTATTTTTCCATTCCTGTATCACTAGATGGCTGAGCGCTGCCAGGATGTCCTTCATGCTATCGCTTTCCTGCATGAAAACAAAAAGGTTAAGAGCTAGGCTAAATTCAGTCTCCTCTGCCCATTGTCACAGGCCAAGATGGGCATTAAGAAATCTCCTGCATGCAAACTTGAAAGGGCACATGAAAGAGGTAATAAGCCTGTCCCTTGTCCCCCATGTCAAGCAGAGCTGGATCAGGCAGGGCTACTTTCTCTTTGAAGTCATAGCGATGCTGCAGGTCAGAGCAATAGGCTGAATCCATGAAAGAAGGGGGAGGCACTTTATGTCAGGGAGACAGATTAGAACGTGATTTTAATAGCTCACACCTCTGGGGAGTATGGCTAGCAAGGAAGGAAGGATCTTGTGTCTTAACACATACAGCAATGCTGTCAGTCATCCAAGGGAACAGATGCTGCCGCCTTGCAATAACCCATCCGCTGCCTGGCACTGTTGTTTCCTTCACATGCCTTTTCCCTCAAGCATATTTTATTTATTCATATCTCGTTATGCAGTAGGATCCTGCTCCTTCGTGCTTTCTCTCTGTGGGTGGGTGTCTTGCCACCGCACTGACTCAAAGCATCTGCTCCTCTGAGTGGGGTAGCTCAGAGCAATACTAGGAACGGAGCACTGGATCAGTGGCCCAAACAAAGCATTCAAGAAGGGAACTAGATACGAGGAGAGGGACTGCTGCACAGTGCCTGACCCACTGTCCATATCTGCTCATCATTCATCTCTGACAGCAGCCAGCCCAAGCTGCTCCTGGGAGATGAACAGTGACAGGGCAGCCTGCCCTCCAGGGAAGCTCCATCCAGGCAGCTTGTCTGGTGCCCTATATCATCAGGCATTGTGCCCTTTGCTTGTGGTTATAGCTTATCCTATGTAATGTGATGTTTGCCTTACTGGTGCTATGCCTAGGGAGGCTGGTCCTGACCGAACATGTACTGGCTGTGCTGCAAGATGTGATAGTGCCTCAGGATGGTGTGACAAAAGGAAGCTAGGCAGGTTAACTGCAACAAAGAAGTGCAGGTCTACATAGCAGCAGGGCAGATCACATCCTGCCCATCGTCCTGAGAGCAGAAGCGTGCTCAGTTCAAAGCTGATGCCTATCAAGGTCAGCACATCCCCCCTCTCCTTAAAACACAGACAAGTGCAACTGGGATCCTGCTGGCCCTGGTAAGTCCTGGCTGGGTGACAGAGAGCAGGACTGACCCAGCAGCAGCTTGTTTTGGGGGCACTTATAATGAGCCCTGCTTTTTCTGGTAGCTTAGTCTTGAGGGGATGCAGAACTCCGGTCAGGGGAGCATTGCAGCTGCCTTTGGTATTATTGACTGGGTAGCTAGAGGGGGCTGGAGGCTTCAGGCGAAACAAAAGCAAGTGTGTTGGGGTTAGGAGGAGGACATTGTAGGTGTTTTAGTTCTTAAATTTACTTAATCCCCTGTAGACAAGTTGATGAGCAATGGCAGAAGGACTTGCGGAGCAGAAAGAAGTGCTAAAGGTATTTTGCCAAGATAAGGCCAAGCCCAGTGCTACTGCTCACATCTCTCCTCGTTGTTGCTCGGAGCTGCCACCTTCACGGGGGATATTTCTTGAGGGTCAGGTGAAGCACACTTGGTTCCTGCTCCCCTGGCTTCTCTCAGTTGAACCCATGCCCTGCCTTCAGTGGTGCCTCAGTTTACCTCTTCTCAAGGCATTTAGCTCTTGGTTGCCTGTCTGGAGACCTTGTTTTTTAGCTGCCACAGGTGGCTCCATGGGTCATCCCTGCCTGCCAAAGCCTGTGCTTTAATTGCTTCTTCTGGAGCTGGAACAGGGTCTGTGGGGTGCAACATGTCCGAAGCAGAGAGCTCAGACTCCTCACCATCTCCTGCCTCCCCAGCACTGTGCTCTGATTTGAGTTCACAGTGCACAGAGATCACCTCAGCTCACCTCTTCATTAGGCTTTAAATTCAAAGCAGGCAGGGACTGAATCGGACAAGTCTATCCCTTGTAGTGCTTCAGGCTGAGCAGAAGGACCAGAGGAGGGGAAGGCACATCGCAGCAGCCACTTTGTGCTTCACAGCTGCTCTGCTCATTGTCCCCTTTTATCAGGCACCCTTCTGCTTTACAGAGTGGCACTGGTGGTGTGGACAGCGCTGTGACACACAGGCAAATGACAGCAGCAGCCACGTGCGAGGGGATCCAAGCACATCAGCTTAGAGCAGCTGCCTCCTGCTGTAATCTCATTTCCCTGCAGCTGTGATTAAGGTTGCTCCCAATATAGCACCAGGACATGGCACAAGGGCACGTTTTATCGGCCTGTTAATACCCAGCACTGGGGAAAGTGGTGAGGCTTCAGCTGCTGTTGCAACTCTTGCCTGTAAACACAGCAGTGGAAGGGAAGAAATACTTCTCCCGGCTGTGCTTTCCCACCAAACCCTTTGCTGGACCCTTCTGCCAGAGCCAGCTGTTGGAGATGGGCTTGAGCCTTGAATCCAGGACCCGTGCACCAAGGCCATGCCATCTTCCTGTTTCCATCAGCTAAGGAGCAGGTGGGTGTGCTGGGAAAAGGGATGGGAGTGACATGAATCTGTCTCCCACTCTGTAGCAGTGTGTACCCTGTGGTTGGGCCACATGTGCTGAGGAGGCTCTGGAGGTGGAGGCTACAATTCTCCTTTGCTCTCTGAAGCTGGGAGTTGTTTTTGGAGGGGTGGCAGCTTTGTGGGCCGGCAGTGCCCATGTTGGAGGAGCAGAAGTGCTGTCTGTGCTGCACAAATGGCATTCCCGCCACAAGTGCTTGTCTTGCCAGCATCCGACCTGGGGACAAGCCACCCTTGTGCTGGCATATGTGAGGGGACAGCTGAGAGCACAAGCTGATAAAGACAAGGGGTGTCCTCCTGTCTGACTGTATCTGTGTGGGGAGTAAAAACTTATTTGTAGCTTTAGAGTAGGTACCTGCTACATACAGCTTTATACTGTCATCAGATGATAATGTAGGATCCATTAACTGCAGAAGCCTTTTCTTTTTAACTTCATTTCTTTTCCATGCTGGTTGTGTCTAAGCATGGCTGTCTGACAATATAGGTGTGGATTCACGGCTTCACAGGCATTAGGACCAGATTGGACCTATCAGATCAGCCATTCTGCTCACCCATCTTATCTCGCCAGCAAGGATTCAGCTCCTTGGCAAGAGCTCTATAACTTCTGGTGTCAATTGTGCCACAGGCCTGTTTGCCTTGAGAAGTTCCCATGGAATAGCCAGAGAGTGGCTTTTGGCAACTAAGAAGCATTTCCTGTACTGACAGCTTATCCAGATTTTTGGGGTAGTCCCTCCCACCATCAACCTTTGTTAAGGTGTGTGCCTTGTTGGCACAACATCACTCATGGTCCAGAGTACGTGCTGGGCAGGGTAAGCTCCTGCACATTTTAGGACAGGTGATGGATGCATAGCTGTCTGTTCATTTTGCACAATCAATGGTAGATTCATAAAGGTAATGACTACTGTAGTCTTTAATAAACAGAATTCATGGCCTCTCCTGGTGAACTTGACAGCCCTTTGGAGGGAAGTGACTGAAAAAGGCATTGCAGAAGTAATTAGGGGAGCACAAAACTGGCACGATGATGCTGCGATGTAAGTGGGCTGCACTAAAAGAGACCTATTTACTACCTCCCTTTTGCTACTGTGATGGCACCTGTGTGCTCCAGGCAGGTTTCAAGTGCATTGACTTCAAGCAGCTCACAAGAAGCTTTGAAATGCACTTTTAAGGCGGTTGTGCCTGAGAAAGCCCCTCTGGTAATTGATTTACCCCAATTTAATGTGGTGGAGGATGAAGTGAGAGGTAGCACCAGGATCCAGCCTGCTCTAGAACAGAAAGACCAGATTCTGAAGCTGCTTCTTTTGTAGAAATCTCTTTCCGTGTGTGGATGTGTGGAGGGAGCCTCGAAATCATCCCCTGCAGCCGTGTTGGACATGTCTTCCGGAAGAAACATCCATACGTCTTTCCAGAGGGAAATGCCAATACATACATTAAGTAAGTGATTCGTGCTTGCTTTGTCTTGTGGGGAAACAGAATAAGGTGCTGCCTTGTGGGGAGAAGGGAGAAGACAAGACACGGAGGAAAATTTGCTTGGAAAACTTTGCAGTATCCCTGGGCAGGAATCTCCTGAGCCAAAGAAAATGCAAGTCAGTACAACTCACCCTTGGGATTTCTACACTGTTGAGAACATGACAGAAATAGGACACTGACATAGTACCTTTCATCAGCACAGAGATGGAGAGATGGCCCCAGCATATCTCTGAATACTAACTACCTTAACAACAAATGGATTAGACTCTTAGGTCACCAGAACACATTGGGTTGCACCTTGCTGGCAGGGACACCAAAGGAACCGCCATGGCATCCCAGCTGAAGGGGACCCATGCACAGACACGGGAAGATAAAGAGTTGGTACCAAAACAGGCAGCTGAAATGAGCTAAGCTCCTGGAAACAAGAGGCAAGGAAAGAGGCAGCCCAGAAGTGGGAATAGGCATGGGAAAGGCGGTAGGAGCAGCTAGTGAAGTCAGGATGGATTTCCTCCTCTTCTAGAGCATGAGGCTGAACTTTGTCCGTTAAGTAAATGACAGAGGAAAATACCAGGGCATTTAATGCAGAGTTGGTTTTCAGCTAAACTGCATATATGTGTGTTTACACACCAGGAATTCCTTTTAGTGTGGGGTTCCAACTGTGTTTGTGAAGACCCCCCTACCTGCAGCAGGGTTAACACTGACCTGGGCTCTCTGCAGCTTTGCATGAGACAGTTAACTGGGGGAGTGCAAATTGCACCTCTCAGATATGCCTATATGTGATTTCCAGCCATGTAGTGTGTGGGGCGGGAAGGGGACATTGTCGTCTTGCTTCAAAAGGATGGCAATGAGGGGCACAAGACATAGCTGTTATCAAGGAGGAGAGCACAAATTTGAGAATCAAGGGGAAGGCTCTTGCTTTTAGTAGCCAAATAAGACTCCTGCAGAAGAGGCTGGGATTTGGCAAAACCTCCAGCGATGGAATTGCTGTGAACCTGAGTGAGAAAGTAGCATCTGCTTTGCATCACCTGCAGGAGGAGCAAGGGGAGCTTGAATGGGTACCGCTCTTCCGGCTGTGCCTCAGGCACCAGTGTCTGGGACTTTGAGGATGTCTGAATCAACGCCTGGGTGTCAGCCTCAGCATTTATCTCCATGTTTTTTATAAACCCCAATGAGACCAGGAAGCCAGACAGAAACACTCTGCAGTTTGGGAAAGGTTAGGTACAGAGATAGACACTGATTTAGGCATCTCTTGAGCAAAAGCACTTTAAACTATTGCTGTGGCCTTATAGAGAGAGGAAGAAGCAGCATGAATCAGCAAGGGACTGAGAAGCAGACTGGAGATATATATCTGTTAGCATTAGGAGCTGGGATTTCATTGACCTTATGGTATCTATCAACTTTAAACTTAATCTTATAGTATATAGACTGAGAGGAGAAGCAGTTTCTGGCTTCCTGATGCTATGTGGTAGCTCTGTTGAAACAGAGATGTTAGCAAAAAGTATCTTTCTGACAGATACTGATGTTTTTCCACACAGCCTCAGTGCAAGAGGTGGTTCAGGCTTCAGTGATGTACTGTCTTCACATGCAGACTGTTCCCTTTTCTGGCCACATAGGACTTGGTTGTATCCAGAGCCTACCCTTTTGCAACTGCAGCTTAGTCGTGTGGTAGCAGTAGTTTGGAGCCTGGCCTGCTTTGGAGCAGGGGCTTGGAGGATTCCTCTGACCCAGGGAGGGATAGGCAGATAGGCATGGAGCAACAAAGCTATTTGCAAGGAGAGTTAGAGCCGTCTAAAGTCAACAGAAGATTTCCTGCTCTTCATAAACCCTCTGCAGAAACCTGGCTGATGTGGAAGACTGAATTTATGCTGCAGCACTATGGCCAGGATGGTTTAAGTTTTGAATGCTGAGATTTGCCTCTGTGAAATCCAGGAATGCAAAGCAGGAGAGTACATTCAGGATTGATGCAAAAGAAATACTTGCCTTCAATCTTTGGCAAGTTTTGAGCCACTTTTCAGCGCCCCATCCCAGCCACTGGATATAACCCCAGGCACACCTGCCTAGGAGATGATGCTTATGAGAAGCTTCAGTTCCGAGTGTGGTAGCTACAAAGCATCCAGTTTGAAATGGTGAATTCTTCATGCCAGTTTTGGCCTGTTGTGTTTGTTCCCTGGAGTAACTGGGAGGAGGAATACCTTTTCTACTACCAAGGGGAGGGGTGGCCCAAAGGTGGCTTGGGTGAGGGCAGTGACCAAGTTGAGGATGGGAGGACGGTGGGATGGATCATCACCCTGGAGGCTTCCTTGGTTTCACTGTCCTTTGTTGCCTCCTTCAGGAACACCAAGCGCACCGCCGAGGTGTGGATGGATGAATTCAAGCAGTACTACTACGCTGCTCGTCCTGCAGCCCAGGGAAGGCCTTATGGAAAGTAAGTGTGTTTAGTGCCTGTGCCCTGCCTTCTGCAGTGTGTGCTCCCAGTGATGTTGCCCTGCTGCGGGAACCCGCCTGTGTTGTTTCTGTAGTAATGCTCAATTAAATGCTAACGGCAGGCAGATGTTCTGAGTGCAGCAATGAAACATATAAAGAGCTAGTTTGTATGCTGTGCTAGTTTATCCCAGTGAGTGAATCAAATTAAGGTGGGGGAAATCCCCCTCTGCCTATGTCCTGCCCTTGGTATTAGGTACAAGTACCTCTGGTCTCAGAGAAGGGAGTTTGCCATTCAGTGAACAGTCAGAAGCACTGCCCTGTCAGGAGGACTGAAAGGGTTTGTGTGAATTTCTCATTTTTGTATGCTCTTCTTTTCCTTAGAAAGTTGACTTTAGACCACAGGGGGTTCCAACTTCAATCCCAAATTCCTTGTGGCTACTCTTCCATCTCCATAAATAAATCAAAGTCCTGGTGACTAACTTATTTTCACTGAATCCATATCTCTCCCCATCCGTCAGCACTGAATGAACAGCTATGTCCTACTATGTATATGAGGGTGTAGAGAAGATAGCCTATGCAAAGGGAAGGTACTGGAGGTTTCCCACTGCTCTATAAATGCCAGCTCATAAGAGCTCCATAGGTAGAGGCTGGCCCAGGGAGGAGCTGGAGCTTGAAAAATGTCACTATACAGCAGGATCCCTCAGCAAAACATTTTGCCCTGGTTAATGAAAGAAAGAAATATTTCACCATGAGATTAGCTTCTGCTGACTTAGAGGTGTGTTTAGGCACTCTTAGATATCAAAGACCTCATGTAGTCCTATAAACTTAAGCCAGAATATCCTAATCTCCTAGTGCATTAATAAATTAATGCTATTTGTGTATGGTAGATGGCATACTTTTTTTTTACTCACCATTTTTAAACAGCTGTACTTTTCCGTGAGCATTTTCATCCAGCAGACTCTAGACTCCTTGGTAAAATGGCAGTGTGTCATCATGCCATTTTACCAAGTGAGACCTCCAAAGAGACTGAGATCAAAACAACCACCCAAGCTCATGCAGAAGAGAGAAGAAAACAGAGCTGCTGATGCTCCTGTGTTTGCTGTCAGTGCAGTATCTGTTGGGTTTCTCTTAGCCTTTCTTTTTGGTGCGTTGGTTCTCATCTTTGTGATTCCCATTGTACTTCTATATTTTCTTCCCACAGCATCCAGAGCAGAGTGGAGCTGCGGAAGAGGTTGAAATGCCACAGCTTCAAGTGGTACCTGGAAAATGTTTATCCTGAACTCCGGTATGAATGTGCTATCTCCACCAGTCTCTAGCAGGCCAGTGGGATGCCCCATCCTTCCTGCCTCACAGAGCTTTCCTCTGCACCTCCAGTCCCCTGCCCCAGAGACAGTCTCCTCCTCCTTCAGACTTCACAGAAGTGCACAGTGAATTTTGTGCTGTCTTTAAACACAGCTTGTTCCCAGTGTGACATGGTTCATTTGTGAGCCTGCTCTCTCTAAGCAGTGTTACAGACTCCTTGGCTCTTTGCTGTAAGGCTGGTGAGGGACAAATCATTAGTTATTTCTCTTAGTTCTTGGGGCTTCCTCAGGTATCTTCCTGTCCATGCTGCAGGGCAGGCAGTTTAGGGAAGTAGACCGTTTCACTTACAAAAGTATCCCAAGGTAGAAAATCCACCATAGAGTCTGATGGATTGTCTCAGAATACAGTTATAGAATGGTTTGTGTTGGAAGGGACCTTAAAGCTCATCCAGTTCCAACTCCCCGCTACAGGCAGGGACACCTTCCACTAGACCAGGTTGCTCCGAGCCCTGTCCAACCTGGCCTTGAACACTGCCAGGGATGAGGCAGCCACAGCTTCTCTGGGCACCCTGTGCCAGGGCCTCAGCACCCTCATAGTGAAGATTCTTTCTTACAAAAAAGCACCTGATTTCCAGTCCTCTCAAACTGTTCCATGATATTTAAGGGTATTCTGTTGTGAAAAGAATTTTTTGTGACCTGTATTCAGGTGGCTTTGCCTTACACCTAGCCTAATGCGAGCTTAATATGCACTTCCACAGTTGCTTTTGCACAGATCGATCCGGTTTAGTCACCAAAATTACTCCAGAAACCATTGCATCCATTCCCCCAGCCTCCATCAGGAGAGGTGCAGTAGTTTTGGAGATATGTCCAGGACCTGCTGGTGCAATGGCTGAGTGCAGAATCACAGTGTTTACTTGCTTTTTTGCCGTGCTTGTCACTGCACAGCAGCATTCACAGGGAATGCCAGGGTCCTGTGGCAGTTTGATATAAAGTTCCCTGCTTCTGTGAGCTGAAGGCTGACCTTCAGCCTGCTCACAATCTATTCCTTGCTCCTCTGTTTGCCTTGTACGGTGTTATTTATTTCTGCCTCTTATAAAGGCCAGCCATCCATCTCTGAGTGCTGCTTCTGCAGTGTCCCTGTCCAAGTACTGCTCTCAGTGGTTCAGCATTGTAATAGAACTTGCCATTCTCATTTTCTGAAGGTGAAATGGTACCACTGCACCCTCCTTACCCCACTAAGCCTCCCTTTGAGTACCCGTGTGCCTGGGGGATTAGGGATGTTGTTTTCATGCTGTTCCCTCAGGATTCCCGAGGAATCGCTCTATCAGACCGGGATGATCAGGCAAAGGCAGAGCTGCCTGGAATCGCACAAATCTGAAGACCAAGAGTTCCCTATCCTGAGCTTAAATCCTTGTATCAGCAGCAAAGGCACAGCAGGAATGGCACAGGTAAGACATGCTGTGTATCCTCATGCTGCTGGCTGGAGAGAAGGCTCTGGGGCAGCTTCAAGATGATTTCCTAAGTTTGCTAAAGCTCTGTTGAAGGATTAACTTTTCTGCCAGCCCCTTTCCCAAGATACCATGTAGTTAAACCCTGATAAGTTCTCCTTACCTCAGTGGAGGCCCTGGCCAGGGACTGGTGCAGGAGCCACACAGGGTGGACCACTTACATGTGTGCTTTCCTGTGCTGAGCACTTACTGCCGCTCAGGAATGCCACGCGCCATTCATCTGCATTGATCAGAGAAAGACAAAGAGAACTGTAATTTCCTCTCATCTCTCAGGCTTATTTCTTTCAAAGTGCTCTGAATTGCAGTGGTATTTAGAACTTCATACTTTGCATTCTCTCAGTATTAGATTGCCCATTAAGCTAGTAGGAATTTAATGAGGAGGATGTTGCTTTTTCCAGTCTCACTGAAATGAGGAAAAGCCACATGGATCGGTGTTCTCAAAAGCATATTCTTGGAAATGCTAGAGCCAGGAGCAAACACATATGCCTTGCAGTGAAGTTGCTGAAGCAAGACCCTGAAGACACAGCCTCAAAATCTGCTTTTGCTTCAGATGCCCTTTGTGATTTTGTGCATGTCAGTCAGTTCTCTTGCATTTCCTTCAATAAAATGGGGAGGATAACAATCACTCACTTCTTCAGGGGTGCCATGAAATAATTTAATAGGCAACAGTGTGCTTGCTTCCACTTGGCTGTATGTCCTTAACCCTCATGGTTACACATTCAAATCAGGTAGCTATGCATATAAAAGGCCCAGGCTGGAGATGCTGCTGAAAATGCCCCTAATTTGTATGTGCAAACGAAGCATGTCATTATGTGCATCTCTTTTGCATGCAGTTGGATTCCTGCCTTTAGTCAGAAAAATAATATCTGCTCCACAGTGTGGTAAAATCAACAATGGCTACTTGAATCTTTGTCAGTTCAGAAAATAGAATCACAGAATAGTTTGGGTTGGACAGGACCTTGAAAGCTAGCTCATCTAGTCCAACACCCTGCAATGAGCAAGGGCATCTTCAACTAGACCAGGTTGCTCAGAACCACTTCCAGCCTGGCCTTTGATGTCTCCAGCAATGGGGTATCCACCACCTCTCTGGGAAACCTATGCCAGGATTTTACCACCCTCGTTGATATGTAACTATGTGGTACTTGCAGTTATACTTACTATGGGCTGAACGTAACTGCAGGTACCACATAGTTACGGTTATAGAATTATAGAATAGCAAGGGTTGGTTTCCATGTTTTGGAATTCTTTTTCTTTCTTCCACTGCTACATGGACTTTTGACACAGTGAAACAGCAAGAGAAGTGAGCAGACGAGAGCAGGTCATCATGTTTCGCAGGGGCAACTCTGCTGAAGTGAAAAGAAGATGTTTCAGTGACAATTGCAACTTTCAATTAATTGGCTGCTTAAAAAAAGAAATCTGGGAAATGCAGAATGGAAACTGCTGCTGCAAGGTAGCACTTCAAAATGAAAAGTATTGCTCTTTCTAAAGCATCAGTTTGATGTTACACTTTAAAATGAGCAATGTCACAACCAACAAGTTGGATTGTTTCATTCCCACCAAACACATTTTGTTTGACATTTCTGTACACTAAATTTTTTTTTCAGTCTTTCATGCCACAAAATACTCATCTTCCCATCCTGATTCCACAGCAGTTTGCAATAGGTCAACATTTCAGCTGGATGGCAACTCCATTTCTTGTGCACATCCAGGACTAACTCTGCAGAGGAACAGAAAAATGCACTACAAACAGATTGCTGAATAGCTACACTCAATACACAGACAGGAATAGAGGAAAAAAAAAACCTTTTCCCTTTCTCTCTAGGGTAATCCTCTGTTATTTCCACCCATGGAAAGTATTTCAGATGGAAACAAGACAAATTTTCATTGTGAATAGAAACTTTTATTTTAGTTACCTGGTTGTTACAAGACCACCTGAACTTGTGGATGGCATGGGGGGTAAAGTCACCAGGTTATGATCTTGCCACTTAGTTTCATGTTTAGTATACCAGAATAGAGCAATAATCTTCACTTTTAACATACTGAAGTGACATCTTGTTTATAAAAAGCTTCATTATTTGAAAAACAGATAAGCTAAATCAAAGCCGTGCTTTCGTGGCATACAGTAGGTACTGTGGAAGTATCCTGGCCATCCAGCTGCTTTATTATCCATGTTAGTAGCATTGATTTGGTTGCCTGCTTGCCCTTCTGTAGCTATCTCTATACTAGGCTCCCCAAGCTCTTTACCAGCATTATATGCATGAAGGCTGGGACTGGGTGTGAGAAGATCTGAGGTGCCGTACATCAACATGGCTTGAGGAGAAAGGAACATGAGCTGTCAGATGGCAATTAAATTCTCTCTATTTTAGTGTTTTATTATCTGTATTACAGGGAAAGCGTGTTGTGAGCCCTTTAGCCACATCCATGCTTTGGGTGAATTGAGAAGAGTTCATTGCAGTAAATTCAGATTTGCATCCTTAGCAGATCTCACAAACCCTTTGTGCTGGAGTCTGGTGTTAGTCCTAAATACCTAAAAGGGGCACTGAGGCACAAGAAGACCCCTTATCTCTGTGTAGGAGAGCTCTGTTTTCTCACGTCTAGGATCCTCTTGGCTCTTTCTTCTCCAAAGGCCTGATAGCAACCAGGGCAGGCTCCATCTGCCAAGGTGGCCCTCAGGGGGACCTGCTCTTGAAGCAGTGGCTGGCAGAGATCTTTGTGCAGAGTTGCCCATCCCCAGGGCACAGTGGGCTCTGCCTGTGCTTCTGCCCACTGGAGCCTTGGTACTCTATGTCTTGTTGTGTCTCATTTACTAAATGATCTAATTGATTTAATTTATCACAGGAGAAATGCATCTGAGGGAAAATAACTGATCATAATCTTGTCCTGGTCTATCTGATGAAGACGTGAGTGGCTGGGTTTTTCAAGCTAAGTGTCAGTTGATATCAGTCCATAGATCTTTGGAATAGACATCTGACTTTGGGACTTACTTGAATCATTAGCAGCTTCAGGAAACCTGACATGCATCAGATAAAAAAAGGCACTTTGGCCTAGATATGCACACACATGTAAGCAGTAGCCACAACATAAATGTGAAGTTTAGTCATCTTCTAGACAAGTAAGGGAATAGTGGGAAGGTTGCAGCGTCCATTTCCTAAGCTTACCCCCCCAAATATGTGGACCTTGTAGATGAGTGCCTGCCATTCCATTTTGGTGACATGTCCTTGACTCTTGTTGTGAAGGAAATGCAATGTGATAATGTGCCTGATGTGGCACTGAAGCTTACTCTAGTTGCCTTGAGTTGCTCAGTGGGCTGACTAGATCTGCACTTTCTTTGGCAAACATTTAGCATCGCTTCCAACTAACCTGACAGGTCCCTTCTGAGACAGCTCAACCGTAAACATTCTTTTCTGACCTTCCTCCCCAGGAAAAGTCTTTGTTCCTCTCCCCCATGGGCACATCCTGCCCTAGCTGTAGGATGGCTGGAGCTGCAGGAGCCAGGCTGCCGTGGGCACTGTTTGTACTTGGTTTTCCCTCTCCTGAGATGTGTCTAAGTGCTAGTTCCATCCCAGGGCCCTTTGATGAGTGAAGCACTCTGGTATCCTTAAGTGACCCATGCAGTCATATGCCTTGGGAAATCCTTCCCTGTGATTTTACAAAGATATTTGAGGGCTGAGGTTGTTTCTGACTTCTTGCTTTAGCTGCTACCCCAGCTTTAGGGTACAGCTGACCTCTTGCGCAGCAGTAGAGCATGTACAGTTGTGCCACATAACACTGGGCTCCCATAGGGCTGCTCCTTGCTAGTCTGAGGGGCTGCTTTTTCCCCCTGCCAGGCTACACCAAACCAGAGGTCACATTCTAAAATGATTTCCTCAGTTCACAGTGATGCTGAGTAACAGTGACAGATGCCTGCTCAAATGAAGCTAAAGCCTTGAAAAACAGTCACAATCCTCAGATGGAGATTAGTGTTATCCAGGGCTTTGGAGAATAGGGATTGCTGGTTGTGGTGTGTCTATGCTCTTCCTCCTTGCTCCACCACCACTTCATTTTTGTCTTTGAAAAGGCAGGAAATATTGATTGTGGTTTGACCTCCTACATCTGTGTTTCCTTGGTGGCTCTAAAGCCCATTGGCATCTCTTCAGGCCAGTTTGCAGCCCTGAAGCCATATTAGCTATTTGAAGGTCTCTGCTCTTAGGAGTACCTTGGGCTGCCTGGGTCACTACAACCTCTGGGGTGCAAAGTTCTACTGTTATCACTTCCCTGCTGGGCACCTGAGTGCTCCCTGTGCCAGGATTTGGAAGATAAAGAAGTTTCTCATGGGGGAAAAAAGCAGGAATTGTCATCCCAACTGATGCAAATAAAGGAAGAGATGGCGTAAGATAAACATTTGCATGGCCATTTGCCTGGTTTTTAACTCAAGGCTTTTCATGGGTTCTGTGGTGTTCAAGTGACTTCTTCCCC
>JANRGW010049781.1:0-13679 GCA_024733675.1 Psilopsiagon aymara | reverse complement strand
GGGCTCCATCATGTATAACGGTTACTTGGGAAGACAAATGCCATCACTCCAAGTGTCCCCCCTTTCCTCCCTCTTTCCCCAGCTCTGTATGCTGAACATGATATGGTATGGTCTGGGATATCCCTTGGGTCAGCTGGGGTCAGCTGTCCTGGCTACGTCCCCTCCCAGCTTCTTGTGCACTCCCAGCCTGCTTGCTAGTGGAGTGAGAAGTAGATAAAAAGCCTTGGCTCTGTGCAAGCACTGCTGGGCTATACCAAAACATCCCAGTGTTATCAACACTGTTTCCAGCACAAACACAAAACATAGCATCATACAAGCAACTATAAAGAAAACTAACTCTATCCCAGCCAAAACCAGCACAGGTATTTATTATTATTTTTATTATTACTGCTACAGCTGCTAGGCAATTTTGGACCAGATTCCCTGCTGTGTTTCACTGGAATTAATGCAAGACAAATTAAGAAAAATATTGAAACCAAGAGCGCCCTTTTCAGTCTTGTGCACAAGTGTGTTGGACAGAGGGAGCTCCTGCCTGGTGGTACAGGAGCAAAGACCTTGGCATGGTTCACATGCCAGCAGCTGCAGTATAGCATGCTGATTCACATTTGTCACTGAAAGCATGTAAAGTCATTAACTGAGGAATAATTCAGGAGTTGCAGATGGGCCAGAGCTGGTACTATATGTCATGTACTTAAAAAATACAGGGAGATCAAGTATCCCATAATAAAGATTGGCACTTGGCTAACTTTGAGTAGGAGATGCTTTCATGCATAGTTTCTTTATGATATGTGTGTAATTCTGTGGAAAATGTTCCTTGGCTGAGTCCCTAAGAAATGCTGGAATACAGAAATTAAGAATAATATCTGATTCTGACACCAGCAGTAATATTGATTGGTTGCTATTGAATTTGCTTCCTGATAAGCCATATTGTCTTCTATGAATGCCTCGTAATCATTGATGCATGTATCTCGGTAATACTTGCGGGTGGAGGTGCAGTGACATTGCTCTCCTTTCACAGTTGGATTAGGGGCACAGTGATGCTAAAGAGCTTGCCTAAGGTCACACAGGCTGTTCTGGGGAACAGAGATTTGAAGCCAGCATCCACGTTTTGACTGCATCCTTTGAAAGTTACAGGGAAAAAATTGAGCTGCAACACACTGTCTTTTTCCATAGATCTTGGGTAAGATTTTCTGTGTAACCAGAGATACAGGGAAGTTAAAAGGGTTGATTTGAGGGGTTGCTTTGTGGCTTGCTCCACAGAGAGTGGTTTGCTCCGCTGCCTTGTCACTTGGAGGACAGAGGGGAGAGTGGCAGGGGAGGGATTTCTCTGCAGGAATGCTTCTTTGTTTAACCTGCTGTGTCCTCCTCCTACTGCTCTGGTTGTCCACAAGATATTAACTGCAAGAAGAGGAGGAGGAGGCAGCCTGGGCTACTACTCTTTGTTCTTCATACTCAGAAAATTTGAGTAAGCTCTAACCTGAAAGACTTTGAGTTTGTTAAGAACATCAGATGTGTCACCTGAAAAGACACAAATACTGAATGATCTGATACACGAAAAGAGTACTATTTCCATACTGCTAATAGTAGCTGTTACATGATTCATCTTTGTGTATAGTAGCATATTCACATTGTTTGCTACATGTCTTAGTTGTCGCAGTTACTTATTACAACATAAACAGTTCACTGTTTTGTTTTGTGTTTTTGCAGGGCAGAAACTACTGGATACCTTAGCTGAAACCTGGGACTTTTTCTTCAGTGATGTCCTGCCCATGCTTCAGGCTATTTTCTATCCTGTGCAGGTGAAAAATTTTTCTATTACTATAGAATCTTGAAAAACTGGAAAAAGCAACTTTACTGGTTCATCAAGAGATTGATGCAATCCTTAACTCTCTCTCCTTGGTCCAACCTCCCCGTGCTGCTGTTCTGTATAGTCATGTCATGCAAATAAGTTACTTATGGAAGCAGGTTTGAAGTGCTTGTGTGAAAAAGATGAAGGGGAACTTTGAAAACCAAAGTGGACTGCAGAGAGGATGGTGATTCCTTCTGCTGACCGACACTAAAAGTCACAAAATATTATGAATGATAAGGTCTAATATGCACACTGTGAAGTAAGTGGAGCTGTGTTGTCTTAAATATCTGCATATGAATTTGTACTGGAAGTATCTCTATTTTTGAAAAGGAATTGTATTTCCAAGATTGAATTCTATGCTATTGTAAGTGCACAGCAGTAGTCAGTGGATGAGACCAATTTACATGAGCACAGAATTTGACCCCAGAAATTTTAGATCCACAGCAGGTACTTTTGATTCTGATGAAAGATCAATCTTCTAACCTAGTGATGGTCATAGGGTGTTGTTTGTCACTTAAATCCCAAGGAAATCTCTACCAGATAGGTACAAGTGATGTTCTGGAGTTGCTCCTAGATGCCTAAGGATTTTAGTAGGAGCTTGGTGCCTAAACATATTTGAGGAAACCAGAAACCTTCTCTCATTTTTCCAAGTGGACTTTATGCCTAAAATGATTGTGCAAATGTTAATGGTATTGCCATTTGCAGATAATACAGGAATGAATTTAGTGGGAAAGCTTCAGCTTTACACAGATTTTGATTCTGAAAGGGAAGAGCTCTAAAAACACGCAGGGCTACTTCACCCGTTCACTTGTGTCTTACTAGCAGAAGCCTTAAAAATGATGGAAATAAGATCGTATTAGAACACAGTGGGAGATTTTGTGTTCCACATAACTCAAATGCAAGGCATTTGGACACCTAGAGATATAGGTAGGCTCTCAACCTGTTTTTCCAAAGCACTTGACTAAATTAGAACTCAGATGTTTCTGAAAAATGCATCAAATACTCCTTTTCAGTGTTGTGTTCCTGAAGCCTTTGAAAATAATTTAGCAACACAAGCCTCTTCACCTTTGAGATGGAAATAATTGCTTGAGTTTTCAAAGGAGCCTGGAGGGAGTAAGAACCTTAAATCCCATGCAATTTCAAATATATCTGGGTGCCTGATGTTCTGAGGTTACTTCCAAGAGCCCAGTTGGTGCTCTTGTGAATTCAGTTCATTAGAAATTCATTTGTGGCCTTCAGTATAAATTGCTAACAAAGAGAAAAGGAATAATGGGTGACGTGGAGTGGAATTGGGTCAGGCTTCTTTATTCCAAAAAAAGGTAAGTTAGTACTATCTGCATACCAGACCTTCCAGAAGTGCTAATATTTGACGGGCAGCACTCGTAACTGCAGGAGAGAATATATATGTACAGCCATATATACCCAAGTAAAAAACCTTGATGCCAGACAAGGAGCAGTTTATACAGCCCTTCATAAGGCATGTAGTGTTAATCTCTGCAGGCAGACCTAGTGTTGTATTGTTTAGGTGAGATTTTCTTCAAAGAGAATGAACTGCAAAAAGATGTCTTTGAAAATGCATTATGAAACTTTAGCTCTGCTTGTGCCTTATAGTGAAGCCTTCCAGACTGTAGAGAAAAGGCGGATCCATAGGTGTGCTGAGTTGGTATTCCCACTGTAATTTGAAGGCAGTAACCAGACAGTATTAAAAATCTTGAGAAGCAACAGAAATTCTCTTTTTCAATCTTGCTTTAAGAAAACCAACCAACCAACCAAAAAAACCAACCCCCCAAACCAAACATACATGATAATTTTCATTACCGTTAAAGTACAAAATATTCATATATATCCTGTGCTCAGATATGATCCCCCACACCCCACCCCACCCCACCATTTTCACACACAGTCAGGCTCAGTCATTGTGTGCAACATTCATTACTGCCAAATCAGATTCAGTGTTCAGACTTGCAGGCTGCTCTGTGTCCTTTGTATGTTTCCTTTGCTTTTCATTCTACCATTCTTGTAATCCCTCAGAAGTGGAAGAAAGAATTTTGACAGCAGAGTTTGAAACTCATTTTCACGCTGCTCATAATCTGTCTTGCTTTGTTTTTGTTTCTAAGGGGAAAGAGCCCTCGGTTCGGCAGCTGGCTCTTCTGCACTTTAGGAATATAATTACCCTCAACATTAAGTTGGAAGATGCATTATCACGTTCTCGGGCCAGAGTTCCACCTTCTATTATTCAGATGCTGTTAATACTCCAGGTAAATTGGCTACTTTTCTCAGTATGTTTTCTTTATGTTTTTGTACTGTGTTGCTGAAGCCTTCTTAAACAGTCTCTGATTTTGCTCATTCATTGAACACTTCTTACTCAGAATTACAGACGTTCTGTGCAATTAACTGTGGTCCCGATATCTAAAAGTAGAGACAGCAGAGGTTCTGATCTCATTCCTTAAAATCCAGAGGGCCTGAGAGTAAAGACTTGTTTTGAAACTTGGGCCTTGAAATACAGAGTTTTGCAAGCAGATCAGTGTATGTGGTAATAATGTGACTTACATTAAAAGTTGTGTGTTACTGCATTAGCAGTTCAGGATGTTAATCTTCACATCTGGAGTAGGCAGTTTATGGTTGAATCATGGTCATATTTGGTCACTAGAACCAAATTCTGTCAAAGCTGTTGATACAAAACCATTAAGACCAGATATTGTTATTTGTCTTAAGTGTTAGATTTGGGTTTTTTTTTTTCAGTAGTAGTAGTGAGGAGGAACAAAATGAGGAATTACAGGCAAAAAGCGAGTTTAAGATTTTTTTTTTGCTTAATTAAAGAAAAGCATGGGTTTGTGTTGAGGAGAAGAAAGGTTGAGGCAGAAGGGAGGAAGAAAGTCAGGAGCAGTTTCTTAGGGGATTAGGAAGTTGAGATTTTCTTGGCTGGTGGTTTTTTTAATAAACAATTTCATTTACAGCAAATGGAAGGATATAGTTTCTGACATTTGAAATGTTTCTTTGCTCTGCATTCCCATATGAATTAGTTCTGTGTTTGAAATTGTTTTAAATTAACAGGATAATCTAAAGGTCAGTGATGAAAATGGATCGAGGAGTAAGATTCTCTTTGCTGGATGAATGTCATGGTTTAAGCTCAGTCGGCCGCACAGCCTCTCTCTCACTCTCCCCCCCAACTCCCAGAGGGATGGAGAGAAGAATCGAAAGAATGTAACTTCCACGAGTTGAGATAAGAACAGTTCAGTAACTAAGGTATAACACGAACCACTGCTGCTACCACCAATAATAATAATGACAAGGGAAACAACAGGGGAGGAGAATACAGCCACTCACCACCCGCTGACCAATATCCAGCCCGACCTGAGCAGTGATCTAGCCTTTCTGGGTAACTGCCCCCAGTTTATATCCTGGGCATGACGTGCTGTGGTATGGAATACCTCTTTGGTCAGTTTGGGTCAGGTGTCCTGTTTCTACTTCCTCCCAGCTTCCCCTCCTCCCTGACAGCATGGGACTCAGAAAGTCGTTGGTCAGACTAAACATTACTGAGCAGCGTCTAAAAACATTGGTGTTATCAGCGCTGTTCCCAGGCCGAAAGTCAAAACCACAGCACTGCACCAGCTGCTAAGAATGAGAAACAATGACTGCTACTGCTGAACCCAGCACAGTCAAGAAATGGTATTGCACCCTTGCTATCGCAGTGTACTTGTTGGAGTGTGTATAATTGTGTGTTGAACCTAGTTTTCTCAGAAAAAGATACTTATATGATAGGACTGTCATCCTACCCCCTGTCTCACTTCTCCCTAGCCTCCATCTTGCCAAATGATTCTTGAAACTGCTGGCTTACTGTGGCACAATGACAGTAGTATCAGAGATATTAAGATTCCTAGGAGCTTCATGGAAATTAGTATCTGGAGAGAGGAGAGGAGCCTCAGGGTAAAACTGGAGTATGGTTTTAACTGCATAATCAGACATCAAAGAATTCACATAATTGCACTGTGAACCCAGCTGTGTTAATAGACACCAGAGACTCCACATGAGAGAGAGCACCATTGCAAAAAACTTAATCACAGGAGGGTTGTCTATCGGGCCTCATCCCTTCTTAGATGCATTCTAAACCAGTAACCAGCAGTGTCGTTACTAACAGATCGGAAGGCTTTTTTGTGGTTTCTTCATTAGAGAGTCTCTTGGCTGCAGGCAGGATCCAGCTTCGAATGAATTCAGTGGTGAGCTGGGAACTGAATAACATCCTGATTTAGAAAGTTCATAGGAGGTGATACGAAGTCATTTGCCAGGATCAGTGCTACAAGGAACTGTTGCTTTGCAAATCTGCTTTCTTCAACAACTAGAAGTGTTAACAAGATGGATGCCTGTTTAGGGTAAAAGGCCAAATCCATTCTCATTGCAAATATGCGAATGGAAATCAATAATTAAGTGAAAGGGAGTTTGCCCCTGAGCGTTTATTTCTGCATACGTTACCTACATGTGGTGGGGATGGTGAAAGCCCTTTCTTGGCAGTAGCTCTGCCAAACTTGTCATTTACAATCTAAAGGAAATTATAGGAAAAGGTCAAAAGAAGATCTGGGAATTAGCTGTTTACATGCTTAGCAGTGTTAGTCAATAATTGGATTTCAGAGCAAAGGCTTTTTCCCAGGCTCAAATGTCACATTAAACAAAAGCAAGTTTTATACATTTATGGTGTAATAATGGAATTTTCTTGTCTTAGTTTAACTGAACATGTGAATAGGGCTGGAAGAGAGATGACAATTCAGCTGTCCAAAGAGCGTATGGTAGAATTATGTGTGGGGACTTTCCAGACTGGGAGATGGTGTCTTGGTGTCGACATTGTCTAATCCCTATTTCTATCTACCTTGTGTATCTCCTCCATTAGAATCTTAGTGACACTGGATTGGACTCCTGTGGCTAGAAGATAAGTCTGCTGATGCTGACCCTGAACCAAGTGTTGAACTTGGTGCTAAGTTAACTATTCTTGTCCTGGACAGCCTCAAGAATAGTTAACTTAGCAGTTAAGGAATTAAGGAATAGGCTGTGTTCTTCAAGAAAGCAGCTGTAATGTCAGCTGAAGGTCACAAGTTGACAAAGGCCCATGCTGACATGCACCAGTCTGTCCTGTTAGACTGAATTAAAGTGGCAGAGATTTGGTAACTAATGCAGGGTACATCTGGCATTGCTCATGTTTTAGCTTGTTGTAGTGTAGAGGAAAAGATCTATCAGCTTGTCAGGTAAAGACAGTTTCCTTATGGAGTGAAAGGAAGCTTTTTGAAGAGGAAATGGAAGCTGCAGCAGTCCTTGGACTTTAAATTCAGGAGGTAGTTGCTGATTTGCCAAAGCTCAGTGAGCACACGTTTTACCTGAGCTTGCTTTTGCTTCACTGGCTTCAGCATGTGAGCAATTTCATTGACTCCTGTGAAGTTACTGACCTATTGCAAGTTGCACACGTTCTTTGCTTGCTCAGCGGGCTGCCCTCTGTGAAGGAGAATAAAAAGTTCCTGCGGGAGACCTCCTGAATAGAAGGGCCTGAAATGAAGCTGCACTCCTTACTTCATTGTTTGGGTGATATTTTTTTTTTCCTCCTTTGTATCCTTTTTTGTTGTCCACAGTAAACGGGCCAGCATAGCCTGACCCAATTACAATGCGCAAACTGAAATGTGGCAGCTTTATAGGCAACATAAGCTGAAGTGCCTCCAGGATATTCCTGTTTTAAGTTGCAGGGTCTTCAAGAGCAGTCATGGCTGAGTAAAGTTAAAGAATTATAGAATCTTAGAATGGTTTGGTTTGGAAAGTACCTTAAGATCTTCTAGTTCCAGCTCCCCTGCCATGGGGCGCCTCACCCTAGACCGTGTTGCCCAAGGCTCTAGATAGAGCTTGCACAACAGCACCTAGTAGTTGGTCTTGCCTTGATGACCTTTCTCTTTAAGTGAGATTAAGAAGCTGGAGGGAGAAAGATAAACAGAAGTAGAGATTGGAAAAGAATTTTCTCCTTTTTACTTCTGGGAACCAAAGAGAGCAAAACTACCACTAGAGGGTAAACAATTGGACTTGCTTCCCAAAGGGTGTTGTCAAAGACAACCTTTGCCACTGAAACTGGAACGTCTTTTCTCCAGGTATCTCTCCTGAGGTCTGAGAGTGTTGGAGGAGAAGCATTGAAGAGTGTTTATCTGTATCTTTCTGTTAACATGAGGTTTATTTGCATTCACAGAATCTCTCTGGGTGACCTGTGGTATTTAAAAACCCTAGAAGAGCACAGCATAGTGTCTTTCGTGCTGAGGGATGAGGCCTCACTAAACATAAGCTCTGAAGAGAAAAATAAAACCTGTGGTTTCCTTTTTGGCTTCTCTGAGCTTTGTTTGAACTCCCTTGTCTGTTGTCTTTCTCTGTAAAAGAAGACAAAATAAATACATAAAACTGCCCAGTGGGACCTATTTGTTATCTCTGAAAAATTCCTAAATGTAAGTTCATCTCCTTGCACTTTAAAGGGGTGAAAAAACACATTGCAAGAGCTGAAAGCAAAATCCGGAGTTCTAGTTTTCCATCTCAGCAGCCACATAGCAAACTGAAGACAGTGTAGTGGTTAAAAATGAAACACCCTTTGCTATGAGAAAACTGCAGGGTCCTCCCTGTGGAAAACAGTTTTGCCATAACACTACAACGTGTGTCAGCTGGGGTCAGATTTTTATAGCCATAGGCTTTTGAATTTGGTCATTGCTTTTGAGCAGTTGTCTTGCTGAGTCTTTTAGAACTGAAGCACAGGTTAAACAAAGCAGTGTGGGCCTGATGTTTCAACATGCTTTTAATTTCTCTTTACCTTTTTCTGAATTCCTAGTTCGTAAGACTAAGTAGAAACAAATGAATATATTTTAAAATACATTTGAAAATAAAAAAAAATAAAATAAATCCCCACAAACCACATGCACTTACCCTGGTTTGTGCATGAATGTGTCTTCTTCCTTCCTGGTGAGAGGGTGGCTTGTCTGTGTCATTTGCATTAGCCCCATAAGCACGTAAGGAGTCAGGTAGGAGATCTTAAAGGTGGGATACTGGCTGACACAAAAGGAAGAGCCTTTCATTGCTTTGTGTTGACACACATAAAACTGAGCATCTGGTCCTCAAGATTTATGCCTAAATAATATTTTGTAGAAACATCACCCACTTCTAAGCAATATCCCCCCTTTCATTCTACCAGCAAGTATCTGTCTCTACCAGCAAGTGGAGTTTACAGTAATTAAATTGACACAGGTGTGTTATCCAGGAATGAATTTGTATTGCCGTGATTTTTAACAAGGCATAACATTCATTTGTTGTAAGAAAAAAAGCTTTTTGAAAGACAGTCTTGACCTTTTTGCTATCAAGTGCTCATCATATTTGATTTTTCATTTCTTCATATGGTTTTCATTGTTGTGCTAGTTTTCTGGTGCTCGGAATCATTTCTGCGTGGAAGCAGCAAAAATGCTAGAACTATTTCATGTATGCTGTGGGGTATTGCCTCGAGCAGGTTAGAATGTGCTCTGTTAACGAGTATGAGACAAGAAGCTGGGAACTGACCAGAAAGTTCAAAACAGTGACAGCAGCAGTAGCCAGAATGCAGTGCAGGGAAGCAAGTGCCAGACAGGAGTGCTAAATACGCTGTTTGTATAAACCAAAGTAGTAACTGAGTTGCTTGATTGTCAGTCAAGTGATTCCCCTGCCATAGCTGGGGACCTTGGCATAAGTGGTAAGAACGTGAGTCAGTTGATGGCCATCCATTTCCATTTACAAGCTGTAGGCTTATAGTTAAGGAGGAAAACCACATCAGAGGTATTTTCTCTCTGTGATGCTTTTAGCTTTGCTTCCACTTGGCACTTATTTCATGGCTCACCACAAGTATGTTTTCTCTAGGGGCAGTCATAGGAGGGGTGAGTGTGGTTGCTCTTAACCATTTTATAAGCCTGACTGACACGGGCTTTATCAGTATTAATTCCAACATAGCCTACATTACTGCACCATAAAGATTGAAAGATCTGCACTCACGTGGATCCTGTTTGTAACTAAGGCCAATGGAAGTCCATTGCCATGTGAAAAGAACAGATTTCATCTTGAAATCAGGTACCCTCCAAAACTAGCTCTCATCATATTTGCCAACACTGTGTGTTGCCACTTCTGTAATCTTAAGCAGTGGGAAAACAGGAAGGCAATATAAAAATATTGTAGTTGTTTTGCTTTATTGCATGTGAGCCAGTCTCATGAGCACTGTGGTGTAGTAATTCAAATGTAGGCCTTGTCCCTTCTCTTTAACAGAAAGACAGTGTTCAGTGGAACATGACCATAACTTTGTCCATGTCAATTAAACACAATTATTTAAGAAGGCAGTTTGCACTGTGCAAACTCCCTTTGGGCATTCATTAACACTACATTTTAAGAGTACCTCACTTGAAGTATGAAGGATACCAAAGGTATGGCTTCAGATGGAGTTGGTTGAACACGGCAGCGGTTGTCTAGACTGCCCTGACTTGTGATCCATCAGGTCCCCCCATAGTTACTGCCAATTTGCTGTCTTGCACTTTTGTAGGTGAGAAGTGCTTGCTTGTTCTCCTTCAAATTACTCAACGCTTGCCTTGGGGTTAGAGTGGGCATGCATGGAGTTAAGGTGTAGCTGCTGCCTGTGGCACCTGAGTCTACCTTAGCCCATAATACTCTGCTTGTGCAACCTAAGTGTAAATTGTTTCAGCTCAAGTCAGTTAGATGCATGTTGAACCTTAGCTAAACCAAGTTATCTATACTAAAATATATGTCTGTCTCCTGGAATTTGCCTCCATTAATGAAACTAGCCTATTAAAACCACTGTAAGTTCATTGGCAGGCAAATGCTTAATCCTTAACAAAACAGAGTTAAATTAGTAAAATAATTCTTAACTTGAATTAGAATGTCCCTGCAGAACTTGTGATTTTATCAAGTAAGAGGGGGAAGGTTTTGACTTCATTGCAGTAATTTGTGAAAATGTGTTTTGTGGACCCATTTGAGCCAGTAGACTAAAACTGGTACAAAAGATAGCATAGAAATTCTGACTATTGAAAAACTCTGAGCAGGAAAGGTTCCCACGGTGCAGGAATCCTTTGAGGCATGGTTCTTTCATACTGTAATTCATGAGTTGTCTACAAGGGGAATATAAGAAAGTTAATCTAAGCTACCTTTTGAAGAAGATTAATTAAACCTCAAAACTGTATGGACAATCATTCTGAGAATTAAAGGGGTAGGAAGGGAGACAAATTAATGACACTACAGTTCTATGCCAGAGGCCTAAGCACAATTTATCTAAACAGCTTTCTCTTCTTAATTTAGTGAATATAATTTCATTTTCCTGAGTGTCCCCAGGTAGACAAAGCTACAGGGGAATCGTAGACTCATAGAATAGTTAGGGTTGGAAAGAACCTTAAGATCATCTAGTTCCATCCCCCCTGCCATGGGCAGGGACACCTCCCACTAAAGCATATCACCCAAGGCTATGTCCAACCTGGCCTTGAACACCACCAGGGATGGAGTATTGTGGCTGTTTAGTTGTTCAGGGCTTTACAGGATGGGATCCCAAGAGGGGGCAGTCACTTCTTGGCTGTCACATCCAACCACAGACCTGGAAGCCATCCCAGGTGCCACCAGCGCCCTGAGTGGTATCTACCAGCTATGGCAGTAATGGTACCCAGCACAAAAGGGGAGACTTTTTGCTCCTTGTGACTGAATTCTGTCCATGGAGGTAGCCAGGTGAGCCAATTCTGTGGTTGGGGTCACTGGTCCAGCACTTCCTGTTATTCCTGCTGGGTTTCACTTGTCCCTGCTCACAAGAAGAAAAACACAAGTAATGTCCAACAGAAAGACTGCAGGGTTGTTTGGAGTGTTGCATGCATGGGCTTCCCCATGGTTTTCTGGAGACAAGTCAACATCACTTTCCTGTCAGATCTGTACTGAGCTGCAGCTGTGTTTGGAGTGGTTTGGATAGCCCCCTGTGCAGATACCACCATGACTACATCTTCTTACTGCCTAAAGCTTTCTGGCTGAGCACACAGCTAGCAGAGTAACTTCCAACCAGGAGGTTTCAGAGGCACCCTGTTCTGCTCCTTGAGCCCTTCCTGTAGCAGACAGGGGGCTCCGAAGTGCTCTGTATTTTAAACACCGGTGTTTGCTGGTAGCACAGCTTCTTCCATCATCTTGCAGGCTGCTGTGTCACCTTTTACCTTCCCATACATTACTTTCTGATTCTTTTTCCCTCCTGACACCATATTCTTTTTTTTATGGAACAGAAGAGAAGAAGGCAGAGAAGCTAGTAACTGGCAGCATGTTAGTCACATGGAGGACTAACTGTGCCACTGGCCTGTTAGACAGTCTCAACTGACAAGCATCACTCAGTGATGCCCAAACTGCAGAGTCCTACTGGAAGCAGCGATGATCTGAGCCAGTTATGGGGATTGTGAGCAGCAGCTGTTGGAAATGCAGATGCTGTGAAGCTCCATTTGCCATCCAGGCAGTGAGAGCTGGAGCTGGTTGCGTTCTCTGGCAGGCAGCCATCTGCCCATCAGGCTTGGGGACAGACGAGGGCACAGCCAGAGGTCCCTTCCCTGGAAGGGAGGTGTCCCCCAGCAGCAGGCACTGAGTGGTTTGCCCATGTTGTTATAAATGGCAACTTTGTGGAAGAGATGGCTGTATTTAGAGAGGAGCAAAACAAATCATTTCCTGTATGAATTGTTTGTAAGCAACTCTGGCAGCTGTTTGCTTTGTCAGGAGTGTTTCCTCCTGGGGTTTTGATGCTTGCCTGTTTCTCTGTCTATACTATAGAATTTTATTATTATGGAAAGATATGTTCCTATTTAAGTTGACAGGGTGATTAAAACAAATTACATAAAATGCCCTAGCCTCAGCCTTCTTCCCAGAAGGTGCACTGAGAATGGAAAGAATTGTGAAAAGTACAGAAGCTTCTGCTCTGTAGTGCCACCCAAGCCCACCCCAAGCCATTCCTCTCGTGGTCTGTGGTTGCTAGTGACAGAACCAGGAGTCCACAGGGACAGCATGTACCATGCTGGTGGCATGGGGACTTGTGCAGGGGACTTTGTGATTCATTTCTTCCAAAAATAGAAAGGCTGTGTGTTGCAGTCTGGAAAAGATGGGGGTGATTGAATGAGTCTCTCAGAGGCATCCTTTCTCCCATGGTGAGTGGACTGGGTTAACTATCTTCTATCAGTAATTTCACAGACTGAGCCTTAGCTCTGCTGCAGCTGCAGAAGAGACAACCATGTGGCACAGTGATATGTGACACGTACTGTGAAATTTATTAACTTGGCACTACCCAATTATTACAAGCAATTAAAAGGTAAACAGTTAATCACATGACAGAGCAGGATTCAGATTACTTTATTAGATTTAAACTGTTATCTGTTGGCAGCCTTCTCCTGTTTCTACCGGGTGGTTGCAGTGAAACTTCTGCAGCGCAAGGTGATAGCGATGTGACAGGCCATGGCTGCAAGTCAGCTGAGTGGGTAGTCATGCCAGGCATCCCCAGTACATCATCATGTCCAGGAAGCTAGGGACCAAGTTAGGAAAGCTAAGGCCCAGTTAGAATTAAACTTGGCTAGGGATGTGGAAGATAACAGGAAGGGATTCTGTAGGTACATTGGAAATAAAAGACAGACAGGGACAACGTGGGCCCTCTCCGAAAGCGATAAGGAGAACTGGCTACCCTGGATTTGGAGAAGGCTGAGGTTCTGAGGTTCTTAATGACGTCTTTGCCTCGGTCTTCACTGGCAAATGCTCTGACCACACCACCCAAGTCTTGGAAGGCAGATGCAGGGACTGTGAG
>JANRGW010049778.1:8946-33471 GCA_024733675.1 Psilopsiagon aymara | reverse complement strand
GGTTCAAACTTAAACAGGGGAAGTTTAGACTGGATATGAGGAAGAAATTCTTTACTGTGAGGGTGGTGAGGCACTGGGATGGGCTGCCCAGAGAAGCTGTGAATGCTCCATTGCTGGCAGTGTTTGAGGCCAGGTTGGACATAACCTTGGGAAGCATGGTTTAGGGTGTCCCTGCCTATGGAAGGGGGGTTGGAACTAGATTATCTTAAGGTCCTTTCTAACCCTATTCTATGATTCTACGCTTTTTGTCTACTTGACGCTGCCTAAATAATTATGTGCTTATTTTATTTGTTGTAAAAGTATAATAAAAAGCAAAGCTGTTTTATGCATAGCATAAGAAGTATTTTCTATTTCTTTGTGCACTTTGTTGCAGCATTAGCTTAGCTTGTTCATATGAAAACAGAAAAAGTTTTCAGTATAGATACCTATGCTACAATTTGTGTGCAATCTTTGTACACAGTGTTTTTTAATGTTTTGAAACATCCACCTAAAGCACCTTTGGGTTTGTGAAGACATGGCACAATTCAATTGAAAACTGGCAGAAATTATTTCCAATGCTGACACTGGATGTCACTGGATGGCAATTTTCCATCATATAATTAGAGATGCTTATGAAGAAGGTTGACTGTTTTCTAACAGCTTCATACTATAGAGGAAGCATAGCTTCAGAAAAGCAGCTTAGAAGAGGATGCCCAGGAACGTATCAGGCAGACCCTTTTAAGCCAGTGAGACATCCATGTGTCTTTCAGGTGAGAATAGTCAGCACTTTGCACACAGCATTGCTTGTACTTCATTTAAAGGAATACATTAAAAATTATTTCCTGCACACACACTGCCAGGGGATACAGAAATTATAGGATGTAGATTCTGAAGATATTTCATTCTCCTAATTAGAATTTATGAAGTCAAAGTACAATTGTGAACTGTAACATCATCTGTAAGGGATGAACTAAAGGATATTTTTGCTATCAAGTGTCTCAGAAAGTAATGCAAATGCAGCTGCCTCAGCCACAGTTTTGAGGTGTAACTCTTCACTCTAAGATAAAGTTTGTTGTCTCCTCCAGGAGAACTGTCAGACATCATATTCCAGGAACCAGAAGAACTTCTATGATTTATTTACTTGGTCCTGCCCATGTAAATAAAGGACCAGGAGTGACATGGTTGTAACCAACATCCTATTGTGTGTTGCCAAGTGAGATCTTCTGGAAAACAGGAAAATGTTCCTGTTTTACACATGTGCTCTCTCAGTGCAGCTCTTTTTCTGCACAGCCCTTGCTTCCCCCACTAGCAAAGCATGCATTTGGGTAAGGCACTAGCACCACTGCCACTTTGCAGGTGTCAGAACAGTGGAAACAACAGTAGCTATTGCTGAGTACTTTAGGCAACAGCTATTGCTGAGAAGGTAATTCTCCTGTACCCTTTTCCTCTGAGAACCTGGCAGCAGCAGCATCAACTCTAGTTTTCGAGAGCCCTTCACCAGTTCCTTTTCATGACAGGAACTCAACCCTTTACCACTAGAACAACAAAAGTAACTTCTTCCTGTGCTGCTGAGAGAAGGCACATTTGTCTTGTTAGTGTCTCTAGGATGCTTTTTTATGCATATCTCGAGCTAGGGAAAGATGGAATCCATATTTGGGCAACAAGGAATGGAATGAAGGGACTAGGATCACTCCCAGGACTGTAATTTTCTCATCCCACACTTGCTCTACTAGCTTGCTTGCTAGCTGATCTTCACCAAAATGGGCACGTTCAGCTGCTGCTGGAAGCTCTTCATATTCCCTAAACCTGGACTAGTCATCTACCTCAGTGAGTGATCTCTTCTCTTACCTCTTGTGCCATTACTGCATGCACAGTGAAATCTGTGGATCCTGTAAAAGAACTTTTTCTTATAGCTCAGAAAAAGTTATCATCACATATGAAAAGTGGCATTGCACTGAAGAAAAAGATTTTATCTGACTTATTAATAGACCAGAAACTTACTTTAGAAGTTGCCACAATGGGGGCAGATATTTTTAAGGAAGCTGAAATTTACATCACCTATTTGATTCCTTAGCAAAGCTGTATGTGGAAATTATTTGGTCAATGTTGTCAGATAATAAATGCCATATAACAGACCTCTGGCTGACTTGTTGAATGGCTTGACAGTGCTATAAAACCAAGACCTGTAATGACCTAAGCAGTTCTCTTTCTTTAGCTGATTCTGCTGCAGTTGAATCACAGACTCGTTAAAAGAGAGCAGCCTGAAGGAGACCTTGGGAAGTCGTCCAAATTCAACCACCTGCCCCATGGCATTTCTGATAGTTGTTGCTGGCATGTCATTTCAGACAGTTGTTTCTCCCACCTGTTCTTAAAATCCTCCAATTATGACCCTCTCACCTCTTCCCCCAGGCTATTGATTCCAGTGCTATCATTATTTGTGTAAAGTTTTTCTAACACATAACCTCCACCCCCCTTTGCTATAGTTCTATATTCACTGTTTCTTCTTCTTCCTTTAGTAGGCAATGTGCAGGTCATCAAGGAGGGACAATTATTCCCACCCTCCACTTTAGTCGTGTAGTGGAAGACAATTGTCTTTGTCAGTTGTTTTTGGTTTGCTTTTTTTTTTTTTTTTTTCTTTTTTTGGCAAGCAACTCCTTTTCAGTGTTTCCTTATGGTTTTGCACTTGTGCATTTTCATGTTCCATTTTCAAACACATTTCTAGGTTTGCTGTTCATATCCCTAACTTCTTCTACTGCACATCCATACATATACACATATGTCTGCATGTGTATGCAGACACAGACATACATGGTTACGCCACAGCTTTTTGCAAAGCCCCTGAGTTTGTTCCTATTCTGCAGTTTTTCAAGGTTCTACAGATATCTTTACAACATCTAGATGTAAGTTTATGTTCATGTCTATAGAAGGAAGGTAAACTCCTTTCAGGCCTTTCCCTTCCAGACTCAATTTTTATTTTGTCTTTTCTTGGAGCAGTATTGCTGCCTGGCAGAAGAGATAAAAAGCTGGGTCTGTGTTCCAATAGCCTCAGGATTTCTTATCAGATTCCCAAATATACCCAGAATAATTATTTTCCTTCCTCCTGTTCGCTGCTTGCCAGTAAGCACCCTGGCAGAACACCTAGCAGTTACAGTGGGAAAGGAAATAACTGTGCAGATGTCAAAGAAAGACAAAGAGTAACATGTTCATCAGGAAACAGATGGCTTGAGCTTATATTTATAGTTGTCCATTTCTGTTAGACAAAAGCAGTCCATGTTACAAAATCTGGAGTATGTGGAAAACTAGAGATTAAATGTGTGCTAGGAGGATGGATTTCTCCTGGCTGAAGTCTCTAATACCTGGGTCCAAGTTACATATTGGCTGGTCAATATAACGAGGCAAAGATGGGTACAAATATTGGGCAGTATGTCTGGTGTATGCAAGAAAGTGATATGGCAGTGAAATAGTCAAAGGCAAAGCATGAACTGCAGGTACAATGCATGGACTGGGCTTTTTCACTGGGGCAGCATATACTTAACCCTTTTGTGAATGACAGACATTCTGATTACAGATAATGCACTGTACCCACTTCTCATGCACAATTATATACTTACATGCAACCTGAAAATGCATTTATGAACAGAGACTCAAGGTTATACAAAAGCTAACTAAGCAACAGGCTATACTTGAGTACAGTTAATATACATTTAGAAAGACATTTCTGAACTTACAATAGGAAATGAAATATTATTTGAGAAATTATTCCTGTCATGTCATTAAGAGATCATTTCACAAAGACAATTAAGCCTTGCAGTTGGATGCTGCAAATGCAGGGACTATATTTTTCACAGACCTTTCTGTCAAACTTTCATCAAGTAGGTTTTTAAAAGGATAAGAAATATTTCAAAGGTACCAGGAGCTGAATCTTAGTTGACATGCAATCAAAAGTTGTCTCACTACGACAACCATTCACTAATCCATTAATTCATAGCTAGCATATGATGTGCTGACATTTTTACTTTACTTTTGACTGTGCTGCATGGCCATATTCTGACACTGCTGTAATGGTAAGTGATGAAACATGCAACAAATCAGCTCTCAGAGAACCTTCTGAGACAGTTACCATTTTGTTATAAATAAGAGGATGTTGGAATATATATTTATTTTTTACTGCTATGCTGTCAATTGTATTCTGCTGTGCCATTGATCTTATGTCAGCTTGATGTTATGAAAAGGTTTCTGAGTGACAGTTACAGTGAAATGAATATTAAACCTAAACTGTTTGTTTAACTTGTTTCCTGCATCTCCTTCACACACCAACTATGCTGACTATAGTTTTCTTAATCATTAGTAACGTAGTAAACCCATGTCTTTGCCCTCTCATATGGAGACTGAGAGGCAAATAGATAAAATATTACTAAAATGCTGCTTTACTAATGCAGAACAAAGCATAGCCCACCATCCTGTTAATGAAATAAAGCCCCCTACTTGCAGTTTCAACAGTGCAGGTATCCAGACAGCCCATCTCAAAATACTTGAAACAAACACGTGAATCAGCCAACCATGAAAAAAACAAGGCTCCTAGCAAATGATTTTTCATGCTTCAAAAGAGAAGAGACAGAAATTATATAAAACTGGGAACTCACTACTCCTCTCCAACAGGCTATTTATTACCTTTGGTACAGAACTATCAGACAAACACAGAGAGCTCTTAGTCTGACATCTTTGGGGGGACAGAACATGAAAAGCTCTTCTTTGTATCTTTGGGCAGTTTTATTAGGGCACACAATGGTTCACTAGCAAATGAATTCACTACATTCTTTTGATTAGAAATTTCTGAGTGGACAGGAGAGGACTTTTTCTGCCATGGGTTGTAATCAAAAGGGGTTAGTGCTCCTGTTAAAATTTTTGGCTGATATTTTCTGAAGATGTTCTCTGCAAAATCCCAGGTCAGCTCTTCTGCCTTTGGAAAATGCTTTCCTTTGCTGACAGAAGCCTGACTTAGACTCATGCCAGGAGGGGTCTGCCTGGAGGATTATAAACCAAACAGAAGGAGTTATGGCACCTCGACTCTATAGCTACTAAGGATACAAATATGCACAGCACAAGCTTCAGCCAGCTGAAGATCATAGATTCAGCATTTCTTAACAGGAATGATATCAGACATGTGGGCTTTGGGGCCCTAAGTAGTAAAGAAACTACAAATTAGGAACAATGAAATCAGCAGTTTATACAACATGAGTTCACCTTCTCCAGAGATAAAACCCTCCAGACACTACTTTTTATGCTTACATCAAGTTGACCTGTTTTGCATTAGCTAGCCCCAAAACTGCTTTCTGCCCCAGCGTGCTCATGAACCATGGACAGCCATATGAAGAGCACATGTAGCTCTTACTTGAAACATCCAGCCCTCACCAGATGTATTCAGTTATACAATTACCTGGGACAGGAGTCTTCAACACATCATTTACCTAGCAGGCATCTTTAACCACAGACTCTGAAGATCTTCTGTCATCCCAATCCTATCTCATTTAGTAATCTCTATTGCCGTAGGATACTTGCATAATTTGATTCACCATGTGCTGTATGAATATGTACTCCAGAAACAGATACCCTGTAAACAGCACGTGATTTAAATCCTTGGTCTCCAGAATATGTAATTTCTTTCTTCTGGGGCTTGACAATACTTACACCTTGTTTCAAATCATTCCACAGAAGCCCAGTTTTATCCCCTGTTTCAGACACATTCGACAGATATCTAATCTAGCAGACTTTACATACCTCCAGCCAGTCAAGATCACTCAGCAGGGCTGATGCTTCTGCCATTCACACGACTGTAGTCAGCTCTTCATCTTTCAAAAATGCTACCTCCCAATTTGTTTTAAGCCCATCTACCAGACAAAGGATCTCTCCTTATGCTCTCTTTCAGCACTCTGGCAATTGCAGCACATGTCTCATCTCACTTTGCATTCTGATATTTTATACACACACAGATGACAGGAGGCCCGTTAGAGGTTTTGCTGTTCCTGGATGATACATATTTTTGGAGTTTTGGTTGTTTCTTTAAACAACACAGTTCAGGTCAGCTAGAGTCCTAGGTTTATCACTTTAGCTCAAAAATCCAAGTGTTGCCAAGTGACGGATAAGATTTGTGGAAAGAAAATCAGAATTGCATTTCTTTAAGTGCAGGCTTTTGTTGTTTCTATTTGTGGGGGTTTTTGCTGTTGCCTACATTGGCTCTTTTTTATGCAGTAGTACTTTGTGCTTATCCAAAGCCTATAAGCAGGGTGCCTGGGGCATTCAGTCATCTTGGTCGATGGAGCTGTATGACCAAATGTGACATCACTCGAAAGAGTAACCCAAAGAAAGACATTTATCTCACTTAGTTAAAGGCGTCCAAGTACCATGGAGCTCTTCCAAGAAATCTATTACCTCAGCTTCCCTTGTAGTAAATAAGAAGGGACTTGTACTCCTATAAATGAGATATCTAAAATACATATGATGAATCACACTCAGGAAGTCCCTCTCTCTTATCACTGACCAGAAAGGAAGTCCTATGGTCATTATGAACACAGCAAAAACAGACAAGAGAAATTGCACAGAAAGCAACTTTTTTGTACTTAATCAAAATCTTCTTGAGTGCCTGTATTATTTACTTACTAGTTCTATAATTGCAGGAATTTAACTTCCATAATCTTGTAATTTTTAACATCCCTGCCCACTGCAGGGAAGTTGAAACTAGACAATCTTTAAAGGTCCCTTCCAACCCAAACCAGTCTATGATTCTGTGATAGTCTTCGTGATCAAAAATTTCTTTGGCAAACTACCTGTGATTTCCCCATGTCCCACTAGAACAGTCAGTAAAATAAATCCTCATGTATTTGGATCTTTCTCATCAAACCGTAGCAGCCTTCAAATGCAAAGTGATCAATATAATTAAAGCAAATCTAAACATACATATCTGAAATAAATAAATGTGTCAAGTAAAGATCGTGTAGTAGTCTGCTTTTGGATGCTGTGCTGTATATGAAGAGCACGTACACATAAACTGTGAGTACATTTGCAGAATGTACTCACAGTTTAACAGATATAAAGTGAGTTCAGTAAGAGATTGTATTTTATCTGAAAGGTTGAAAGAACATTTAGTAAAAGGATCATGACATTTTTGGCAGAATACGGACTAGGTCTTAGCAGATTGCTAAGCACATTGTTAGTGTTTGGTAAGTAACAATAAATGGTAATTTAAAATTGCATTTCTATTTTTTTATTTATTTATTATTTATTTATACACATTTTAAAGCTGAAAAGGGACCACTAAACATTAAAGTAATTCTTACCTGATTGACTGAACTGAAATTGTCACCCTGGACACTGTCTCAGTAACAAATGAATGCCAGAAAGACCAATAAAGCACTTAAGGCTCAAAGATGAAGTAGTGAAGTATAAAAAGTATCTGCACTCAGCATGTCCTATTAATATCATCTTTATTTCCTTTTTACAAAAAATAGAAATAACAACAGACAAAACATACTCAAAAAATCAATGCTTGCCTTGGTCTCACTGAGGAGCTGAGCAGGCAGAGTCCTGGCTGAAACTTTGGCAGTGTATGCCATTGACAAAGGCAAATAAAGATATATGACAATATATCCATGCAAGACACAAAGTACAAAATGTGTTCTGTGGCCCAACAAAAATTTTGGAGGTTGCCTGTGTCATAGCAATTTTCAAATTTTTACTTTTTCTCACTCATGCCTTTACACAGCACAGCTTACAAACAAGTTATATATACAAATATATCATAAAAAAGTTTTGTATATGGTCTAACTGCTACAAATTAAGGCATCCTAACAGCTGCTGTTTTGCTGGTGAGTTTTTCAAAAAGGATATATTTCGGGTATTTCAAACAAAGTGAGACACGTCAAGATGTCTTTTAGAGGAAGAATTCCTGCAGCTCTGGATCTTCAGTACTCTTTTGACTGTTGAGTTTCTGGCTTTTCCCATTGATGTCATCATGCCTGGCGAAAGAAAGAATAAAATTACTCACTAACAATGTAGAGGGGTTTGCCTTGTGTTTGTATAGCCTGTTCTACTCCATTTGCAGGTTCTGAATTCTAATCAATCTTCCTCTATGTATATTTCTTTCAACATTTAGTATACAAAATACTTCTTAATATTATGGATTCTTACGTTCTTGTAGCTCCTATTCTGAATTCAAAACTGTAAACCAGTAGGACAATGAGGACCTTTTTAAGTCATGGCATTAACTGGTACACTGTCATAATGTTCTGGTAATAGCCAAAAGAATGTCCAAAAATTCCTTTTCCTTTGGGGAAAAGTATCAGTGATAAAAAGATCCACTACAACAAACATGAGATATATCCCATTTGCTTCTGACTCTAACTGTAAGAGCCTCTAGCACCTCTAGTCTCCATTAAAAGTCATCATAAAGAAACACTTTCAGAAGTTGATTCTTTGAACTTCCTTTATGTGTCGGCTTAAGTGAACATTGTGGCAAAAAAACCAGGAAAAATGTTAAGTAGTAATTCTATTTCTGATATGGAACCTATATCTCTCAACACTGTGATTTAGGTAAAATATCCATTAAAATCGTTAATATTATAAGGTACATAGATAAGGATTATTTCTCTACAGTGCATGTTCATCTCCACACTAAGTAAATTTAAATTAAATAAAATAATCGTTAAATCCATCTATTGTGCATTAGACTGAAAAGATAGCTTGCCAATTAAAATAGAAAAATGAAAACCTAAACATTTGTAACATTCAGTTTCTTCACTTCCTTTCATATGACCTTGTTCTTAATCCCCAGTATGTTTCCCTTACTCTTCAATTCACCTTCCAGTTGAAGGATTTTTGATTAAGCATACAGCCCACAGCAACTTCCAGATAAGTTGAAAGCCTTTTAGGCTTATTTTCAGTTATTACTGCTGAACAGTATACCAGCAGGAGATTAAAAACCCACAGTGAAAGGCAAGAGTATGTGTATAAAATGTTTACCTTCAACTTGCATACTGATCAGCCCTATTCTTATAAAGCAGAATAGCTTTATTCCAGTCTACAATCACCACAAAGAATCAAATATTCCCAAGAGACTGACACTTAGGATGCTTAGATAATCTCACGGTTATTTCAGGTTTTAACAGAAGCTGTCCTTTCCAGGGATCACAGCTGTGGGTCTTGATAAGAGGGCAGAAGGGATCATTTTATTTTAGTGTCCTCTTAATTCATCTAAATTACTATTGCCACATACCCAAAGCAAGAGCAAAAGATAGAATTGAACTAGGGGAGATAGAATTTGTAGGACTGGGTCTGAGGGGGTAAAAGAGTAGCACTTAACTTTTTGGCATTTAACATGCATTGCTGCTATCAAGTATGTTTAATGTTAACCATGGAGATTTTTTAAGTGATGCTCTCTAAGTCTAAGATAATTTGCATCAATTAACTACATCATTAACTTAGACTTGTAGTGTTGAAGACCCTTTGGAGGAGTCCCCCATGTAGGGATTCACTAGGCACTCTGAAGACACTATTTTGCAGGACTACAGTTGCACTGTGACCTCAGAGAGGATCATTTTTAGCTAATGCAGGTGTCTGTAGGTCTGTAGTGTTGAACAGACATGCCTTTTACATCAGTGCCTGCTGAGCTGAAGCAACCGTATTACTAACATTACTAACTACTAACCAAATTTCTAATATCTTCTGGTGTCTGTGTTACCACAGAAATACTAAAACATCCTCTCATACAACAGGCACTTGATGCATGATCATAACAGTTCACAGCAACTGTAAATTGTCCTGGACAATGCCTAAATTACTCCAATACTGATTTTAGACTTTACTAGTTCAAATGGCAACTATTTTATTAGTTATCCAGATAAGCAACCTTTCTTTAGACTATATATCTGAAGTTGTAATTTATCCAGCACTATGCCTGGCAGTGGGATACCCATTAGGTGAGATCCACACACCTTTCTTTATTTTAGAAGTATGTCCAGTTTACCATTTGAAGGAAATCTGATGGTAGATTCTGACTATTGTCCCTGATGCATGAAGCAATTTTTGCTGTTTATAGCAGCAGCTAAGGGGTTCGTATTGATGCTTTGAGTTAGTGCTTACTTTAATATACTGTAGATCTCCGATGATTTAAAGTGAGAGAAGGAACTGTCCACTGGCATACCGACAAGATGGAAAAAAACTATGAACATTTGCTTGTACCTGTAACATGCCAGAAAGTAGCCAATCCTTCCAAAAGGGGAATAAATATCCTAACCCATCCTGCATATCCAAAATTTACTCTAGGGCCTTGAGAAAAACAGGGTGTATAAAGTTTTAAAAGGACACTAAAAAATGCAGTACAATCCCTTAGTAATAAGCTGCGATCAATTTGAAAAAGTAATCTACAAAGCTTTGAAGTACTTTAGTATTTTGAATGAAAAAATAAAACAAATGAAATGAACAGAATCCTAACAAAAAGAAGCTGGAAACTGGTGGACAGGAATGTCATCTGACTCAAGGTAGATTTCTGTATAATGACTTCGGATTTCAGAAGATGGTAATAAAATTTGCTATATAAGGGTTTACAGTCATTGTGGTCTAGTGACTGTGTCCAGAAATAAAACCCTCCCATATAACAATCTATAAAGTTTTTTTAAACACCAAAGGCCATACTCTTTTCAGAAAGGTTCTTTTTCAAAACAGCTCTGACATGGTAATTACACAGTCTTTACAGACCGTACAGGGAAGATTCACAGAAGGTCAAGGGGCTTGTAGGCACACGATGGTGATGTTCTGCTGTTATTGAAATTTCAAGGCTACA
Organism: Psilopsiagon aymara; assembly: GCA_024733675.1. NCBI lineage: Eukaryota > Metazoa > Chordata > Aves > Psittaciformes > Psittacidae > Psilopsiagon > Psilopsiagon aymara. The sequence continues at coordinate 22,658 of JANRGW010049778.1, read as the reverse complement.
GGGCAGCATGCAGAGACTAATGACAGGAGCCCATTTTGCTGTCCAAAAACCATATCACACGATAAAAAGCATCACAAATGCTGGCTAAGAAGCTCTGAGAGCCCTCAGGTCTGATTCCTGGAAAGCAAAATACACCTTCCATTCTTACTCGATTTTTGGAAATCTCATGCCAACAGTCTCTGGCACAGTTTCCCCTTCTTCTCCTAATCTGTGGGTATTTCTCTCCTAATCTGTGGGTACAACAACAGACTCCTTCAGCTGTGCTGCTAGTGCACTCTGCTCCTTGTTTCCTAGTCTCTGGTTTTCCACATGCCCACCACCACAGCGGCAGCTTCAGGACACCGTGCTTGGGTCAGAAGTGCCTCTAGCCGCTTCTGGCAAAACCTTCACGCTTCCAGCAGGTCATTCTGCAGCTCTGCAGCAGCAGCTGAACCTCTCCTGTCTCTTGCTGCTTCTGGGTAAATGCCATGCTGCCAGGGACTTCTCACACAAGAGCATTTACACCAGGCAATACCAAATTACAACAAGCGGCTACATGCGGGAGATAGCTCTAATATAAAGATGAGATTAATGTTTTTCTTTACTCCATGGTCTGGACAGGCAGCTGGGTGTTTTGACTGGAAGCCACCCAATGACGCTTTCTCAGACTGCTGCTGTGCAATCAGTTTTCTGCACTAGAATTTCCCGCTTTGTTTTCAGAAGAGAACAAAACTTCTTGGAAATCTTGCAGTTCCACCTAGTTTCACATATACTGTGCCAATGACTTCAAAACAAGACTCCCATTTCCATTATGGAAATTGAGTTTTTTAAATACATGAAAATCCTGGCTTTAGAAAAAGACCTAACAAGAACAACAACAAAATTAAGCATTTAGAAAAGAATAACCTGAAAGAAATTTAGGTTTTCAAAATGCAGAATTATTATTTTATAATTTCCCCTTCAAATATAAAATTATGTTGTTAATAGCAGTCATTCCCAGGCCTAATGAAAGGACTTACACCTCACTTTAACAAAAAATGATCATCACAAAAATTTGTGTGTGTGAAGAGCTGGATAAAAATGACAGGTAATTTTTACAAAGCATTTGCTTGTAAAATAAAACCCCATTTTGTCAAATGTTGTTTTTTCCAGTATGTCCTTAAGGACCTTGAGAGTCTGGTCTCTATCTGCCTGAATAGTCCAGGTGGAACATGTCTATATTAAGGAGTTTGATTACAGTCAAAGTTACCAGACTTAAAAACCAGATTTAATGCCAAAGTAAGAAAAATTTGTGAAAGCAGGAGAGCATTAGACTTAAAAGTACAGCATTCTGCCTCATGTTCTCTGTAGTCTCCACTTAGAGATGAACTGTAGTTTGGTTTGCTCTCTTCATGAGAGGAAATTTAATTTCCATTCTCATCTGGTACTTGCCTTTCATTCAACAGAGGCTGAATACTCAGCCAAAGTGTGCTATAATCTCTGGTGGTTTTACAAGTATGAATACTTCCTATACTTGCTTGGAACTCAAAATCTGTAGCCAGTTCAATGGTGACATCACCAGAAATTCATCATGCATTTCTGCTTCTCTAGGAATTTAGATATTTATCTGTTCATCTATTTCCCTTCTTATGCATCAATCAGTTACAGTATTTCAGTTATGAATAAAGTTAGAAAAGACATGCAATTTGAAAAAAAAAAAGCAACATTAATGTTAAATATCGCCATGCATAAGCACATACCAAGCATAGTTACACAGAAGTTCTTCATTCAGCATGCTAGAGGAAAGATTGGTGTAGCTGAAGTAAGGACCCTAAGGAAGTACAACATTGCATCAGTTAAAAACATGCACTGAGCTTCCTACATACATAACATGGAAGGCAAACAAAACATGCAAATAGCCACAGTAACATTTTAACAGATTTCTTTTTGAGTTAGTAAATAAGGCTGAATCTGTTACCTTGTTGAGATGCGTGCTTTGGTCCTTTGGTTTGGTATGAAAATGTATTCATTCCACAATTTTGATGTTGTCAACAATGACATGAAAACATGGCCTTTTCACAGATGTATTTTACAGTGTAAGCGTCAGTACTGTTACAATTACCTCATCCAATTCTTCAAATATCTTAGGGAACTGTGAAAAGTTCTCATAACCTTGCACTCTTATCAGAACACCACTGAAGACAGACCATCTTTTCTCTGTCACTATAAAATCTGAATCACTCTTAAAAAAAAAATTGCCGCTGTGTTATTAAAATAATTCTGCGTTAAACTGGCTGCTTGACTAGATGGCTCTAATCAGTAAAAGTCATACTGTGATTCTGAGTAAAATCTAACAAACGTAGTCCCATTTCAAAGCAGTTTGTGAGGTCCTGTTTAAATTTTATATTTCATTTCATATTCTGCTGTAGCATGACTGTTCTAGCACTACCCACTAATACGGACTACTCACTTTTTCCCAGTTCTCTGTTTCCACTCTTTCTTCTCCATGCTAATTTTGCCTTCTCTGTGCCTAAGATTTTCCTGTGTTTTTCTCTCACTACCTTGTCATACTTTTTGCAGTATATAATTCACTATTCCTTCTCCTCTTTTTGGCCTGCTTTATGTACTTTTTTAATCTTGAAATTATTCTTTTGCCTCCTGTCTTTCCATCCACCCATTCCGTCCCACCCTGTCTTTCACAGAGGCTTAAATCATCTACGATTGCCTCTCACTCAACTCTTTATTGTATATCCAGATGCTTGCAATTCTCTCCACTCTGAAAACACATGGTGCTCACAGTATTTCCTACCTGTCTCTTTAGTTCAATACCTCTTTCTTTCTCTCAGAATATACATTTTTTTCAAAGTGTTTTCTCTTTTCTATTGAACAGGAGAGCCAGCCTCCTTAACTGGAGACACTACTCTTTCTGTTGTGATCCCAGAAACAGAACTCTTGGGGATCACCTGGATTCGGTACATCTTGCTGCAGACCAGTATGATATGCTCTGCCACAAGAAGACTCCATACTATGAGAAGAGAGGGGGAAAAGAAGGGTACTGATGGCTTTAACAACTAGGGGAGGGGTGTAGCTCCAACAGAGGTGGAAGGATCATCTCTGCTATTCTTTCTTTTTGTATTCTATCACTTATTTTTATCATGTTGCTCTCATTAGTGTTGGCTATGGAATAGGACAGGGTTAGTTTCTCAATTATATACTCCTCAGAAATCACATGAACTCAAATGTGACGTTCTCATTGTATGACTTGTCACTCAGAGCAACAACAAACATCATCTTCAGGTGAGTCATGCCTCTGAAGAAAGCTTTCGACACAGAATATGTGAATCATGTGCACCAAGAATACAGACCCTGCAAACAAGCAATACCTGCATATATACTCATTGGAAAAGCCTTCTAAAATTAAAACAAAGATGAGCTTTCTACAGATAACATACAGTCAAGTATTTGTGTGCATCCTTTTGCTACAGGAAGAAGAAGCTGTCAAACTTATACACTGCTTAAAGAAATAACAGAAAATTAAAAGGCCCTTTCTCCTTTCAGGGCACTCACTGGCTTATTTCTTCCTTTTGTGAGAGCCACTGGATTTCCCTTGCTGTCTGCCATCTTCCGTCCTAACGAGGTAAAAGGCAGTGTCGATGAGGTTTTGATCAGGTTAGCTGTTTGACAGTTGTTGTTGTTATTTTGGTTGCCACTCAGTGTCTCCATTATGGACCGAAAGGTTCCAAAAGGCCTTTTTAGCTGATCCCCTGCTGTCTCACCAGAAGTGGATGGAGTCCTCACAAGTCCTTTGCCCCGGTCCTTATCCTTTTCCTCATTTAGTTCTGGTTCTGCTAGCTCCACCTGCACTACAGGCTCCTCAAAAGTTACTCGGAGTTTCAAATTTTGGGAGGTTCTACGCTTTGAAGATGGAGACTTGAGAGCACTCTTAGGGCTGGTGGTAACCTTTTGAGCAGCATCCATGCTGCATGGAGAGTTATCTCCACAAAACTGGCTCTGAGGTGCAGTACCAGGCTGATAAGGGGCTTCATTATCCGGATCACTGTTCTCTGAAGTAGGGGAAGGACTGTGGCCATCCACAGACTTAGAGACCCTGATACCAAAAGGGAAGCGGCGCCCTCCGCCGGAAGTATGTTTCTTAATCATCAGGTGCAAACTCTCTGTGCTCTCAACACTCTCCACTATGGGCTGAGGCCTCGGTTTATCAGCTCTTTTCATAGGGGCGTTCTTGTGGTCCTCAGAATTAGCTGAATCTGTGTCAGACTCACTAAGCGACCTCTGCATCAGTTGCCTCAGTCTGGCTAACTTCAGCTCCCTTTTCTCTGGCAAGATCTTCTTCACATTCTTGGAGGCTGCATGAGCATCTTGAAATTCCAAGGTCAGCTTTTCCTGCGTACAAACATTTTCAGAGATTTCTTTCCCTAACAACTGGCGCAAGATTTTATCAGAGTCCTCATCTTTTGTCTTGGCTTGAGTGCGATTAGAAGTTCCCAAGCTGCCAAGAATATGAATCCCATCTTGGGTGTTTAATTTACTTTTTGGTGGAGATAATTCATCTGCTTCAGATGGTTTCCATGGGGGTTTGCCAGAAGCAGGAGATGATGGTAAGCTTATAGAAAAAAGAGGAGAAAATACCACAGCCAAATTAATGCACACATAAAATGTGAAACTGCCATTTCCAGTGTGTGTGTCTGTCTCAGCTTATTGTTACTTACCCTCTTCATTGCTACCCACATGGAAGCCATTACTATGATGCCACAGCAAAGATTACATAGAGAAGGATGCAATTCTGCTTCCACTCCTAATTAGGATTTGAGTTTCTTCACTTTCTCTTACAAAGATAACTCCTTGAAATTAAAACTTAGAATGGTAGTTTCAATGCCAAAGATGACTTTATGAGGAAAACTTTAGAGAAACCACTGTTTCCTATTTGTGGGAATTGACATGTTTTAGGAGGTGAAAAAATCCTGCGGGGCCAAGTGCCTATTATCCCTCCCTCAAAAGTGGGTCATTCTAAATACTGTGAAATTACCAGCTCTCTGTATAGCAATTGTTTAACAAATCTAAACTCTATCTGGTACTAAGTCTGGCCATATAAGACCCCATAAAAGTGAAGGTGATTTGTGCTCAAAACCTTTTCAGATATGAAATACTGAAAAGTATGAAAAATGTGACATGAACTTATTTCAATACTATTAGAATAATGAAGCTTAGAACCCCAAATGTTATAGAACAAGGAAAGAGAAATCTCAAACAAGTCTGATTTGCAAAGAACATATATTATAGAGACCATTTCTTTCCCCATGACATATACCAGAGCTCATAATACGCTGCATTCTTACTTTAAACCCCTTTTCCTCTAAGCAAGGGTAAGATGATAAAATTAAGGTTAGTATGAGGCAGTGAATTCATAAAATTAATTTTTTTTTCAAAGCAACTTCTGTCCTGTTGAGTCCATAGTTCTCACAGCGTATAAAGTTCACATGCCTGCATTAGCCACCACATCTTCAATTAATTTTCTGCTGCTTCTCCTGTGGCAAACTGAAATAAAAATGAAGGAATATCCATGTATCTACCACAGATATTCCTAGTAAAAAATGATAGATTCTCTTAGATCTGCTAATGGCTGCTTGGATGATGTTAATGTCCACAAGTGAGTTCTAGCTTGAAGAAAAAGCAGTATCTAAGGGTGAAACAAAATAGAGTATCATTTTTAGACTTCCTTACTTAACTAAAAGGATACTGAAACCTACCTTTTTACAGGAATAATGAATGAATAATGAATCTGCTCTCACATGATCTTATCTGATACTTAAAGAAAAACAGTCCTGGTTCTCAGGTTCTCACCAGTACTCAGATGTGAGATCAGTCAGCAAAAATCACACAAACCAAATAAGCTGGAATAGAGATTGGTCTCATTGTTTCTGTTGAGCTGGCAGACAGGGAAGATCAGGAAGTCAGAGACCATGATTTAAAAAAAAGGGACAAAACAACTCTTTCCAATGTGTTTTTCTATTTTAGCAGGAGTTTGGAGTTTAAAGCCATTTCCTAGCTGAAAGTCCTTTACACATGCAACTCCAACTCCAATGTCTTTGTTATCTGCTTCTGTAACTTTTTGCACTTGTCTGAAGCACTAACACATTAAATTGAGGGACATGGAGCACTTGTCCAGAGAAGTATATGAGATTCTGTGAGAGTAGAAAAAAAGCAGTCACTGAACCTACGAATTCATACTTAATGAATCAAAGCTCTGTCCATCAATATCTGCAGAAGCTTTTTGTTAGCTTTATGTTTTAACATATATGAAACTCCCTAACAACTCTGAAACAAGGAGCACTCTATTTATCTTCCAGAGAGGAACTGAATTAAAAGTTTAAGACAAACTGAGTCCTATTTGCATGTGAGTTATTTAATTCCTTTCAAAATTTTCTTTAGATTGTTATCAGAGAGAAGTCATGTGCTTGCCTAACTTCCATGCATCACACTGGAAGTCTATGGCAGAAGTCACAGAGATATGTCAGCTGGCTACAGATCCAGTCATTTGTCTTTGCTTTCCTCCTCGCTCAGTTTGTGTGTATTTCTGGGACTTCTGACAGGATACGTAAACAACGCATAAAGTTTTTGGAATTTTTGACTTTTTATACAATCTAATGAAGTCAAAAGATTTAAGAAGCGTAAGGAGTCTTACTAACCTGAAAGAGGTTTTGTTGGTAACTGGACGAATTACTGCTGGAAGTACTGTATGGGTCACTATAAGATGAAACTTTACAACTTTTCTAGCAGTTTATAGGCTCCTCTGCTATTCATCAAATACAAAATACATTCTGTTCTACTGTAAATCTGATTTTCACTCTGTTGGGAAATAGGGACTGTTCATTTCATAGTCAAAATTTCCAATAATTACGTGACATTACACACTTTCACATTCTAGAAGCTCAGCTTCAAGCTCACAAAAAAACCCCCAACACATACTATTTAGACTGGTCATAGCTTCTCCTGACAACTAATATACCATGAAACTATGCAAATTCAGACTACAGCACAATTCCAGTCACCTTACCTTGGGGATGTGGGCAGTGACTTGCCCTCTGACCGCTGGGCTTCTAAAAGCTGCTGGAGTTGGTTCTGTAATGTAACACGTTCCACTGTCTGCCTGTAAGAAAATACAAGACTGTTTACCTTGAATTGTGAAACTGTCAGCATTAGCAACCTACAGGATAACTGATCCTACCCATTCAACTTTGTACTCAAAAAATAAGTCCTTTTCACCTATACTTTACATAGTAGGTAAAAAGAGAAATTGTAAATAATAGCACAAACATAGGGCTTGTACTCTCTCTGAATTCCTGTGGATATTTTGTGATCACTGCACAAGATCAACTGAGAGATACTTACCTGTCAAAGATTATTTATTATACTCCATAAGAAAATGAAAAGAAAAATGTGGAAACAGCAGTTCATTGAGACCTATTGACTTACAGAAAATAAAAGCCCAAAAACAAAGATATGGCAGACCAAATGTAAGGCCACTTGATTCTTACTTGTTAGTGTAAAGGAAGAGGAAAGGGTCAGATTAAGAAGTCACTTCCTGCACTTGGTAGTTGGCTTATTACTCATCTAAATGATAGCTCAGCAGCTGCTCTCTACTCTTCTATCTGCAAATAAACTCAGAGAAGAGCCTTTGCCCACTGGTCTAATCTTATTCATCTGCAGAATGGAGCTAAGTATGATCTCTGTGTAATTCAGTGGAGTAGGAAAAAAAACACATCTGCTTGCTGTTCAAATGTATCACAGATTTTACCTGCACTCTACACGAACTTTATACTCAGCAGTGCTGTACCTACCGTAGCCTCCAGTGTGGTGTGATCTGCACTGATTTGTAAATAACTTTAGAGACCAGTGTTTAAAAAATTGTGATAGTACCCATTAATTGTTAGCAGTATGAAAGTGACATCCACACTACAGACTCCATTCACGATAGAAATGTAATCATAATGTCTCTTATCCTGACACATTCTTATTTCCATCAGAAGGACTCAGCTCTACAAGATAACTTGCAAACATTCAAGTAGTTCTATGAAAGTGAAGGCTTAGCTCTATTTGCCTAAAAAAGTTTTCCTCCCCTTTCCCTCCGATCCAATTTAGACCTTTCATTCTAATGTCAAAATACCCACACCTTTAGCTTGTCAACCACTACAGTTAACATTCCATCTCGTTTAGTGACCTCTAAGTTCCAGTGCTTCTAAACACTGCACAGACAGGATTATTGGGAAACTACTAAGAAACCCAAGAGACTTACAGCTTTTTGTTACTCTATGTATGGTACCTTTCACCTGGAATATAATTGGCACATTTGGTTTTATTTCCTGGTCCTCATAAAATCACCATGTGAAAATGACTTTTTACCTGCTTCTTCCAGGCCCTGCTTCTGTTGCTGTAGAAGTAATATATTTTTAGTACTTCAATTCTTGTTGGATCTGCAGAACTAATACAGTTCTCCACCAGTGAGCTGGACTCTCCTAGCTCACATGCCGTCAGCAGAAGAGTTAGCTGAGTTCCAAATGCAGTCTTTGTAACTGGCAATGTGAACGCCAGAATGACTCCAGATGACTTTTTAGACTAGGGGTTGTACTTGCAGGGCTGAGGGAAAACCAAGCTTCTTAGTTTTAAGATAACAGAGTGGATCTGACAACTGCTACAGAAGGTAGAATTTTGACATACTGAATTGCCATCACACTTTACAATACAGACATGCTTTATGTAGATCCTTTCTTCTTTTAATTTTCCATCTTCCTTCCTCTTGCCTGCATACTTCCTTAGATTATTTTAAAATTACTCCTACCATCTGTCAACATTGGCTTATATTGCAACTTCCCAGATACTCTCTTTAAAGAGCCAGGGAAATTTGCATTTTGAGATTAGATTGTAATGCAGTTTGTCTGCTTTATTTGCCTTTTATGCCTCCTTCAACTTCTATTTCTGAATACCTAACTAATGTAGCTAACTGCTTCTTATGCTTTTAGCTGTAATGGAAATCTCTGACACCTGTTCTACTGAGTTAAAGTTCTCATTCCACTCAAACATCTTATTATGCTAAAAGAATTGAAGTTTCCTCCGTTTTCACAGTTTAAATAGTTAGCAAATAGTTCACAGAAACCCACACATGTTGCCAAAAATTGTCCCTAAAGATATATAACATACACGTATATATCTAACATAACATCGAAAATGAGGGATCATAACTTCTTGGAATATTTAAATATTAAAACCAGATTGATTTAGGAGACAGGATCACTATAGCTTCAGGTGTAAAAAGGTCTACTTACTTTATGATATTTAATGCTCAAATTTTGAAGGTCTTAGCTTAGACAATGTTCACAGTAATATGTAAGGACACTTCTGTGTCTACTTAGACAACTGTGGATTCTCACTACCACCTAATGGAATCAGGGAGCTCAATAACTGAACAAGGAACAGTCAGAGGCATTGGGCTCTACTGACGTACCTGCCACAGTATGTTGCCTTACTTATCTGCTTTGTTTCAAATACAGGAATGCGCACTCTACGAAGCTAAAAATAGAACAGCTGAACTAAGTAAAAAAGAGACAAATGGATAATTGTGAAGTATATACTGGGTTTTTTACTATATGTCTGTATATCACTTACTACCAAAAAAACACCCAAATCAAAACACTCCCCCCAAAAAACCTAACCCAATACAAAACCCCAAAACACACTAGCAACTTGCACACAGCATAGCATACCTCTACAATAACTTTTTTGTTCAGTTGTTTTTCAGCTATTCCTCTGAAGTGTCAGGAAAATCATGAATTTTATTTACAGAACACAGAAAAGTGTGTTTACAGAACACAGAAAAGAGGATATTAAACCACTCTCTCATCTTCATCTTTTGACTCATGCTTTGCTTTGATTTTTGCCTTGATAGAGATTTTTGCTTGTGTGTCAAAAGGATCAACAGGTCTCTCACTGATTAACCACTTTCCATATCCAAGCCCATAAATATAGGCCAGTACCAGCCTTTGGTAGTGCAAGTAGAAGCGTGTGTCATGAAGCAGAATTGTAAAAGTAGTCTAGGGAAGCATTAATTTTATGTCATTAGTTCTCACCTGTCTGCTCAGGCCAGGAAAGTCCAAACAGTACAAATCATTATTGCTAATGTCATCAGTGCTACAAACTATGTATTTGTGAAAGTTGGAACTCTCTGCACTGGCATCTAAGATTTTTTTAAGCAGATTTTAAATCATTGAGGAAATAATTAAGACTTTGAGACTTATGGAGATCTCAGGAACTAAAATGAAAGGCAGTATTTTGTATTGACTCTGCAAGAAACTTTTGTGTCATAAGCATTTTGTTTAATTCAGAATGTCCTACTGCATTGAGAAAACATCTATAATTAGCAAGAGATGCAAACCTAAGCTTTTATTTTGAAACCAGTAACAGTTGGGTTTTTTAGTTCCTTCCCTTTTTTGAGAAAAAGTCTCAGTTAATACTCTTGTGAAGATTCAACAGAGCATTTGTAGTTGAGCTGCTTTCGATCAAAGCACTGAAAGATGTGAAGACTCTGGCAAAATACGATTTTATTAGTTTGGTTTTGGGCCTTCTCTTTAGGAATGGCTCCAAAAGGTGAATGAATCAGGATCACTTTTCTCTAGAACTGCTCTTTGTTGCCTTGATGATTGAGGGCTCATGAAAAGAGAACAAAAGAAAGTACTTCCTTCTTTGGTTTAGGACCTTTCAAGACATGTCTTGGTAGGTGCTGGTCTAAGACAGTTTCTGTGCTCCTGTTCTTGCACAATATCAACCACTCTGGTCTTCTTGTAGCTGGGAACATAGAGTGCTATCAGAGAGAGTCTACTGAGCACCCAGAATAAAAGAAGACTGCGTGATCTGCTTGTGTTTACAGCAGTTGAGAAAAGGCTGGGAAGCACATTAGAGCTTTATGTGTTCATATGAACCACTCAAGTAACCCATCATGATGCAATCATAGATCCTCTGTCTTTAGAACTCTGTCCATTAACACAAGCAGAAGTAGATAGAGGAAATAAAGGAAAGACAGCTGATCTAGCGAAGTTGGAGCTATCCTTATGTAAATGCAGTTTGAAGTGATTAAGCATAAACTGGACTTCAATTTGTTGCTGTCTGGTGCTTTCAGGATCTTCAGAGCTGCTGCAGACAATGAATTCTCCTGTTATGCTAGAGGTAAATATGCTTGAGGAGATGCTGATGTGCAGGCATGTACTTGGATTTCTATGCAGGATGGGCCTTCAAAGCAGTGCAAGATGTTTCTGTTGTCCCCTATAGCTCCGGAGCATGGGCCTCTGAACATGGTCCATTGCTTCTATCAGAGCTACTCACAGCCTGAATCTTACAGCCCAGATAGCCACACAGAAGCTGCTCTTTCAAGTAGAAAATAGATATTTCACTGCCTCAGTAAAGTGCAACAGGATTGCACAACAGACTCAGTCGCTTTGTAGACGTGGAAGAAAAGACTGATGCCTCACTTACTGGAGCAAAATCTGAAGCCTGAAAGGAAGCAGATTTAACCCCAGCTGAGACAAGTAAAGGAACCCACCAGCAGCCAGGTAAGAATAATTTAAATGACTTCCTATGTGCGCAGTCTGAGAGATGACAGGGAGAGACTTGGAAAAGTGGTAGTATTTTTGTCAGAACTAGACTATTTCTGTGGGGGTAAACAGCCTGCTGGCTGACATAACAAGTTTTTCTTTTCCATATGAGAGATAACACTTATATCAACAACTGGGTGAGCACTGAAAAGAATTGAAACATGGAGAATCTGAAGTTGCTACTCCTACTTCTTTCTGAGTGCATTTTTTTTCCTGCCGAGTTATGGGGAAAATAAATTTCATTATATATTGAGATGATTCAGATGGTACTGCAGGCTACTCAGGAAATACCCTATGTTCTCTCTTTTTTTCCTTTTGCAGGAGCTGATTTGTATATTTAGTATTTCCCAGCAAACAAACCAACTACAAAACACCTGGTACATAGGACTATCAGAAAATATTTTTATGGCTTGTGGTAGCTGACAAGCTCTTCATCATGCATCTAAGCCAAAACAACGTTAGGTCAGTGCTGATGCTTTCTAAGAGTTTTATGAGCCTATCAACATGCTAAGCCACAGTAACTGCATCTATAACAAAAGCAAGCAATTGCACAAATTTGTGTTTCAAAATAACAGGCTTTTTACAGAATGTTTAGTAAAAACCATAAAAAAATATTTAAACAAGCTGCTATGAATAAAAACCAGAGCATATTTTCTGAGAAGCCACTGTGGGCTTAGGTGACCTTTCAAGACCAAACCCTCCACCCCCAACTATTATTTTCATTATTTTTCCCAACATTAACCCCCAGCACTGTAATCAGAAAAAGAAACTCACTGTATATAAAAGCATGCTATGTGAACAGAAATTATGATTGCAAAGATGTGATCCCTAGGTATACAAATAGCAAAGGGAATGGATTGCTTCATACATACCTGTTCCACTCCTACTCCTTTCATCTATGTTTACAGCAAATTGCTACAAAGGGAACAGCTGAAAAACTAAAGTTAAAGGTGAAGGGGCAAATTCTTGAGAACAGGAAAGAGTGGAGAAATAAGGTAGAAAGATGACTTGAAAGTATCATACATAAGAAGCAGAAAAGAGACACTGCCAATAAATTGAAGACAAAGTAGGGTATTGTTTTAAGAATGATCCGTGTGCTTACTCCTTCAGCTGCTTAGTTAGCTTGACCACCTGAGAGGCCAATGACATACATGTCTCCACAACTACCAAGTAGCGGGAACACATGGTGTGCCCGTGTCGCTCAGCACTTTGTGAGGGTTTCTCTCCCACATGGTTTTGCATGGTGACATTTGCTCCATATTCAACCAATGTCTGTAAAAACACAAAAGGAAACACTGACATCTGTAAACGTCTCTGCCCTGACTTCTAGTCAACCACAATATTGACTGGGCCCAAATCACTCCTGAATAAAGTGCTTGGAAATGCTCGTCTAAGCCAATAACTTTTAAAAATCATTTGTTTGCAAGTCTGTATGCAAAGTGAGCTCAAAACACACACCACTAAAATCTATCAGTCAGGTGGAAGGATAGCACAGAAGAATGAGCTGTTGTTCAGAAGAACTAAGCAAAGGCTATATTACCCCTCCCTCCCCCTTTGCAGTTCTATTCAATCTTCTGTTCATTTGCTTGTGCAGTACAGCATGACTTCTAGTATTTATACAGTGAGCAGCACTACCAAATCAAACCACAGGACTTACTTTCAGGCTCCTATTGATTATCTCCTGATAATCAATACTGAGCCACAGAAACAAAAGTTTTTGCAGATGCATGTGTCTATGCATTACTGAACATTGTGCTAAATTTGCACATGGTAATTTTAAAAGAGAAGACACAGGCAAGTACAATTCAAATGCAGAGAAAAGATTCAGAGCAGCCCTGCAGAGGACTTGGGGGTATTGGTAGACAAAAAATGAACATCAGCCAGCAGTGTGCACTTGCAGCCCAGAAAGCTAATCGCATCCTGGGCTGCATCAAAAGGAGTGTGACCAGCAGGTCGAGGGATGTGATCCTGCCCCTCTACTCTGCTTTCATGAGATCTCACTTGGAGTAAGTATTGCGTGCAGTTCTGGTGTCCTCAACATAAAAAGGACATGGAACTCTTGGAACAAGTCCAGAGGAGGGCCACGAGGATGAT